>APFE031538150.1:49648-87845 GCA_000404065.3 Pinus taeda | reverse complement strand
AAGGCTTTGAAGGCCAAAAATGTGTTAAATACTTCGCTCTTGAGTTTTAAGAAGTATACCCAAGTGCGTCTGGAGAAATCATCAATGCAAGTTAAGAAATACTTGCAGCCAGAGAATGAAGCAACAGGAAGTGGACCACATAAATCACTGTGCACAAGCTGTAAAGGGGCTGAGGCGTGCCAAGAGGCACGCTTTTCAAAACTGTCCCGATGATGTTTTCCGAGTACACATCCGGAACAAACACCATCTCTGCAAGATACCATAGGAAGACCTGTCACCATATTTTCTTTACATAGATGCTGAAGGGAGCGATAGTTTAAGTGACCAAATCGCTCATGCAAAGTTTGCTCACTTCATCATTATGAGCAACAAATACCGAGTGAAGACTTGATGACACAAAGTTGTGAAACTTATACAACCTTGTAGAATCATCAGCAATGCCAGTAGCTAAAATCTGTCTAGGATCCTTTAGGTCCTTAATTACAACATCGTGAGGTGAAAATTCAACGATTTTACCTTCACTTGAATGAATTATATGATATACAGATAGAAGGTTGCAGGATAAGGTTGGAACACATAATACATCATTAAATTGACCATTGTCTATATGAACAGTTCCAGTCCCTACAACACTAAGAGATCTATTATCACCAACATATATATTTTTGGTGTTACAATCATTTAAAGAAGAAAACATGGCTTTATTTTTGGCCATGTGATAAGAGGCTCCAGAATCAATGAGCCACTCATGAGAATGAGAAGAAGAAGATACATTTAATGCATAACCAGACTGAGATGATTGACAACGACATGCAGAAAGTGCCATTCCTGAAGATGAAGTTGAAGTTGAAGTAGAAGAATGCTCCACATGGATGTTATGTTTCTTCATTGCGGCTTCCAAGGCTTCCATCTTCTTAAAGCATTTAGATTGTAAGTGGCCATCTCGATTACAAAAGTTACAATGTCTATCAGTCTTCTTCCATTTGTTTTTATTGGTCTTATCATTTTGCTGAAATGATCTTTCATTTTGAGACTGAGTTTGCTTAGGACCCTTGTTTGGTTTAGGACCATTCTTTTTTGGATATGACTTCTTAGGATTCTTTAAATTTGGTTGCTGCTGGGCGGCTAACGCTTTCTTGGAAGAGTTTCCAAGATTAAGAAGACCAAGGTGTAAGAGTTTTTCCTGTTCTCTTATTAAAGAATCACAAAAGGAGTCAAAGGAAGGGGCCTTGTAGTCTTTTCCTTGACAAATGAAAGCTTCCCTTGTAGAATGGAAGGTGGAAACAAATACAGAGTAGGCTGGTCCCAACTTAGTAAGGATGGGATAAATAAGGTTACTATCTTCTTTCTTAACCTTAACACCTTCCAAGAGATATCTAAGGGTCTTGAATTTACACAAGAAATCTTCAATGCAAGAAAAATTATTAGGATCCAATGTAAGCAACTCATTTTCAAGTTGATGGGCTCTAAGTTCATTTTTTATTCCAAAAACTTTAGTAATCTGCTTCATTGCTTCATCAGGAGTATCAAATTCTGCAATATGGAATCTAAGACCAGGAGAGATAGACATACCTATCAACCCACGTGCTTGATCTTGCCTATTTTCCCATTTAGCTACCTTCTCTTCATCTTTCGGCTTGGTTTCTTGGCCTGAGGCTATTCTGTAAAGACCTTTACTTCTAAGTAAATCCACAATGTAGGACCACCATTGGAAGTAGTTGGTGCTGTCAAGAATAAATTGGCATGGAATTTCCATTTTAACAAAAATTGAAGCTATATATGCTAAAAATAAGTGTTCCAATGGAAAGATCTCGAAAAATTAGGCTGGTTAAAAAAAAAATGGCTCTGAAAAAGGCTTTCGGATGAAGAAGTTATGGCTTTTTGAAGAAAAGTTGATGAAGGCGCCGACGAAGTGCGGGAATGAGCGGAAATGAAAAAAAACGCCCCTTTTCCACAAAAAGGAGATTTGAACCCAAGACCTCTACTCCCATAAATTAGCTTTGAACCAAGTGAGCTAAACAAAAAGTTTTAGAGAGAGAGAGAGAGAGAGGGGGGGGGCGCTTTGTTTTTTTTGGTCACTGAAGCTTTGGATTGTGTGCTTGCTTGAGAAAGCTCTTTTTCTCCCTACAAAAAAAAAACAAAAAACCCAACACGGACATACAAAAAAAACAAACCTTATGGCTTAAAGTTAGCTTTACCCAGAAACTAAATATTTTCCTCAATGTTTCTGATTTTCCGAGATCACACTAAGGTGCAGCAGAAAAGAGCATACGCATGAGAAAAATCCGTCCTTTCTGTTTCTGATTTGCCTAGATCGCACAGATTCGCAGGGCAAAGAGCATACGTAGAAATGAAAGGTATAGATCCGGTAATAAAAAAGAAGCTAAATAAACTGAAATAATAAACAAAGAGAAAAATAACTAGAAATTGCAAATAAACACTGTATACCTCCAGATCTAAAAAATGACGTAGTTAGAGCTACCAGAAACCTTTTCGCGTGAAACGAAAGGGGTTCCTCACTAGAACATATGCTCTTAACACAACAGAGCAGTCCTCTCAGCCTGAAAGCAGTCAGAAATAGTAGATCTAGGAAACGGAAGTCGAATGTAGTTCTACCGGCTTCAGATTTGGATCACCAACGGACGTGGCCCTCAAATAGCTCTGATACCATGTAGGAATTTACAAGGTAAGTTCCTCAGACAGAACGCCAAAGGACACTGCTCACAAACAAATCACAGATCAATACACCAGTATTTTTGACGTGGTTAAAACCTCAAAGATGGAAACAGTCCACGGCCTGAGCCAACACGACCACTTCAGGAAATTTATTAATAAAAGAATGAAAATTTACATAAGCTTCTCTCATCAACAGTTAACCTACAAATGACCCTCCATGCGCTTTAAATAGAAATCATGGACCGATCGGGTGTTAAGCCACGTATCAAGTGTTGGTAATACCGAGGAGAGAATGAATCGTCAGATCACTACATATCGTGACCGTCAGATTGTAAGTTACAAAAGTACATAGTACAGAAACACACTTTACCTAACTCTATACTAGACCAAATTATACTTAACTATATTCCTATGTGTCGGAATATCCTAACAATTTACTAGATTGGTCGAAGTACACCATGTAAAGCCAATTTTACCATAGTAAAATTGCTTTCACTGTGAGATTACTTAATAAACCACCTTTTTTAAGTAATTTATAGTTAAACTGGTGGACTGGTTGCAGGTGTTAAGGATAATCGTTCAAAACTAGAAACTATTCCTTCAAGTTCGGGTGGAACTTCTTCTTGGTTTTCCTTTGGAGTATCAGTCATCAACCTCCAATTTTAGTTATTCTGCTAAAATAACATAACTATTTAATTTACCTAGTATATGGCAAACCTTCCAATTTTCCACGGAACCAAAAGGAATTAAAACCCCAATTCATAACCTTATCGTGTATGAAATTTATATTAACTAACGTGCATCTTCTGACGCGATCACTGTCAGATCTGACAACTTCAAGCAGATGGCCACGATTAATTGAGTTATTAACTTAGCTCTATAAATTATCGTGTCTGATTTTGGAATTAACGTCTACGCTTGTTGGCACGCGATGACCATTAGATCTATTGGATCTGTCCGATCAGATGATTATGATCTTCTCTTGGGTTTCTCGTGAATTTTTCAGGTTTCCTTGTTCCGCCAAACATAGCATTTACGCCAAGTTTATCTCATCTCTAAATTATATTTCTGTGATCTTGAAACATATCCAGACTATTAACGGTTCATTGTAATTGAAAAATTCAAGAAATAACAACATAGGGTTCATGTGAATTCAACCCTATAGGTTCAATTTTGAAATCAAATAACTTCAGAACTATTTCTAACGAAATTTAATAGACCTCCGGGATTTTACCATCCATGCACAATATTCAAGAGATATAGAGAGATTCCAAATTTTACATTCCAATCCTCCTCAGCCAAAATCCCATTCTACTAATTCAAAACTTACATAAATACCTGTAGATACAACAATCATATCCTAAATCAATGGATCAAATCTGCCTAATCCTAGATAATATCTAATCTGCATGATATTCTCCTCAAGAATCTCAACTAAGCCTAAATACTTGAATTAATTACAAGATAATTCAAATCCCTGAATTTTAGCTCAAATCCTATCTAGAAAGCTTTGTAAAGTGACAGCTAAAGGATCCGACTCCTTTGCTTGTAATTTTTTTTTGGTATTTTTGGAATAAAATTCAAAGTCTTTTGTCTTCAAGCCTCATGCTCTTGCATCAGACTCCCGAGGACAAAATTCTTCATGGGCTCCTATCCATGAGCTCTTCTATAGAACTGCCCAACTTCTTTAGCATGGCATCTATCATCCAGGTAGCATCAGCAATTGGTTGATCCTTCCACTTGATCAAATACTGAAAATACTCCTGTCCTCTTGTCTTTTTAAACAATCTCTTGTCTAAAATCTTTTCTGGCTGCAATGCCTTTGTTGTAGGTAACTGTTTTACCCAGTCAACCTCTTGTTCTTCTTTATCTTCTGTTGTATCATCTGCATTTCTATGTTCATGCCTATACAAATCAACAATATTGAAAATTGGAGATATCCCAATGTCAGGGGATAATTCAATTTCATATGCATTTGCAGAAAATTTCCTCAAGACTCTGCATGGTCCAATTTTCTTAAATTTTAACTTGTTATACTCCCTTTTTGGAAATATTTCCTTCCTTGGGTGTGCCAAAACCAAATCTCCGACCTCAAAATTAACTTCTCTCTTCTTCAAATCTACTCTGCTCTTGTACTTTATGTTGCTATCCTGTAACTATTGTTTTACCTGTTCATGTATTGCTTGAATCTCTGAAGCAAAATATTCTCCTTTAGCACTTCTCATTTCAACTTTTCCCAAGTCTCTTAATTCAAACACTCCTCTTGGGTGCATTCCATAAACTATATGGAATGGACTCTACCTTGTACTCCTGTTAGGAGAATAATTATAAGCATATTCAGCCTGTGCCAAATTTGATCCCACTATTTTGGATGTTCACCTGCAAGACTCCTCAGAAGATTACCCAAGCTTTTGTTTACAACTTCAGTTTGTCCATCAGTCTGAGGATGATAAGCTGAACTGGAACTCAGTTTAGTTCCAAGTTTCTTCCATAATGTCCTCTAGAAATGACCAACAAATCTGGTGTCTCTGTCTGAAACAATGCTCTTAGGTAACCCATGCAACCTTACAATCTCCGTAAAAAACATATTAGCAACGTGAGTAGCATCACTGGTTTTATAACATGGAATAAAATGTGCCATTTTAGAAAATCTGTTAGCCACAACATAAATTGAATCATTTCCTCTTTGAGTTTTTGGTAAACCCAAAACAAAATTCATACTTACCATATCCCAAGGTCTATCTGGAATAGGTAATGGAACATACAAACCCGTGTTTTGGCTCCTTCCCTTTGCATACTGACAGACTCTACAATTTTTTACATACTTCTCCACTTCAAATCTCATCTTCGACAAGAAGTAAAACTGATTCAACTGCTCATAAGTCTTGTGTGCCCATGAAGAATAATTAAATAAATCACTGTTTATTTGATTTTATTCTAGGAATAATTAATTAAACCATTGTTTAATTATTATTCCTTGTCATATTTGACCCAATCGTGAAAAATAAACAGATAAATCATTAATTATCTTTTTTTTTTTCTATAAGAATAATTATTTAATGACTAATTAATTATTATTCTTTGTCAAATGTGACTAAATCCCTTAGGAATAATTAGAGAAATCCTTATTTATTTATTATTCCTTAACTAATTCCTTGAGATGATAAATAATTCATTCATTTTTTATTTTTATTTTTATAGAAATGGGTAGTGGATATATTAGATACTTGGCCTTAATGCCAAAGAGCGGATTACAAAAGGTGAGTCTAATTCCAGAAGTGCCGCACAACCTTACAAGGCCGTGGCATTTATGCTTAGCTCACATCTCTTTTTAGCTGCTACTATGCGGTCAATTTCAGAGATTTTCCCAATATTATGAATACATACAAACTGATTTAACAGTAGGAAATAAAACATGACAACTTTCTAAATTAAAGAATTGGTCCCATATTTCCTGTCCACCTCTAAGCTGGACTCTAGCCGTAAGAAGGGCTGCTTTGTTAGTTTCAATGTCTGCGTCCTTATTATTGGCTCTCAACACATGGTAGAAATTCAAATTCTGGAATGAGTCTCGAAGGTCTGTAATTCTGTGGATCAACCTTGTAAGCCTTAGGTCCGTTGGTTTAGAATGTGTCACCATAGTGCTAGTGATAACTTGAGAGTCCCCAATAACAATTGCCTCCTTGATGTTCAAAACTTTCAAAATCTTGAGACCTTGGAAAAGAGCTAAGGCCTTGGCTTGAATGCTAGAGGCAATGCCCAAACCCCATGCAAAACTGTGGATCCTAAAGCCTTCTGGATTCAACATGACTCCTCCAGTGCTAGCTCTTCCAGGATTGCTCTTTGCAGCCCCATCAAAAAATAGAAAGTGTCTCTGGTGGATTGCAATCCATCCCTGGAACTCTTTTGCTGTAGCCCTTATTTACCATTATTTTGGGAGGGAGATACTCTTTGCAATTTTTTGGAACTGAATATCGAGAGAAGAGCCCGACTTTATATCTTGCTGGCTAAGACTTAAATCATCTTTATGGTCTCTCAGTCACTCTTTTAACTGACATTTTATTTTAACTACCACAAGCTTGGCATCTTATTCGCAGTTTTTGAAGATCCTTTTATTTCGCTCAAGCCAAACCTATCAACAGATTATTTTAGGGAGAGTAGTCCAAGCAGCTCTGATAATTTTATTTTTAGGAGGAGGACCAAGATACCTTTGCAGCCATTTATCAAAAAAATTAGGAATGAAGGAAGGCAAAGCGAAGCTGGAACTCAAATTTCCCAGCAGCTTGGTCCAGATCTACAAAGTGAAGGTACATTAAAGCATTAGATGAGAAAAGGTTTCCTGGTTTACCTTACATAGGCTGCAGCTTGAAGGGCCATGGAAACATCACTTCTAAAGATTATCAACTGTCAAGATTTTGGAGTGGCATAACAGCGAGTTGAAGAAGTTGATTTTTGGCAAGGAGGGATAATGCCATATCCCTTTCCACGGCTCTGGATTCGTGGCCACATGAGGGCGCTCGCACAGCTTTGCGTAGCCTTGGGCAACGGTGTATCTACTAGCTTACACACCCCAACCTCTTGAGTCCTGATTTCGAATCAACGTTGGAGCCAATCCGTTAAGCTTGGAGAGAAAGACCTCGCATTCCATAGATAGATCTGGGGGCGTTTCAAGATTCTAGCAAGCCAACCGTGAATCCTGCCAAGCGGAAATGTCCCATAGGGAACGCAAACCAACTTCATTCATCCATCTGTGCAACGCTTGAAGTGAGGACAATCTCCCAGCGGCTCTTTGTTCATTATTCTGTCTGTCCAAAGGTTGATCCTTTTTCCATTACTGGGAATCCAGTAGGCATGAGTATTTATAAGAGGACAGGCTTTGATACAGAGCTTCAGAATGGGTGTATTTGGATGTATCAGAGGGTGATCTAGACATTGGGAGCGTTGGCCTTTGAATTATTTTTTCCAAAGAGCTAATTGCGCCCAACCAGGTTTAGGAGCAATAATTCTCCAAATAAGCTTAACTCCCATTGCAATATTATGATAGCCAAGATTTTTGAAATTCAAGCCTCCTTCCAACAACGGTTTGGAGATGGATTCCCAATTCCCAGTTGACTAGTGGAATCTTTTTCTCATTCTACTTGCACCCCTTCCAAATTTTTTTTCGAATGATCTCCTCCATTTTTCTGATAATTCCAGTGGGAGCAAGAAGGACAGAAAACTAAAAATAAGGGAAGACTGTTCAGGACTGATTTAATGAGAATAGACTTACCAGCAATGTTAAGCCGAGAAAATCCCTAGGCAAGCAACTTGTTCTTGAATTTCTCCAATTGAGGGAGCCAATCTCTACTGTAGGCTCTTTTGAGAAATACAGGGAGTCCTAAGTACTTGAAGGAAGTCCAATTTGAGGAGGCAGTGAAACCAAAGGTTCTGGAAATGGAGTTGAGCAAGCTGGAAGTGGAGTTCCGGCAATAGATATGACATTTGCCATTGTTTAGACTGCTTCCCGAAACCATACAAACTCATCTAGAACTCCTTTAAATCTAGAGGCCATAAGCACAGAAGCAGCTCTGAATAACAAGGTGTCATCTGCAAAGAGGGCGTGATTTATGTTTTTAACACCTCTTGCTATGCAAAGCCTAGCGATATCCCGATCCATCATTTTTTTGTCTAGATAAAAACTGAGGATAGAGGCTTGAAGAACAAATAGAAGGGGTGAGAAAGGGCATCCCTGCCTGAGCCCACTTGTGGCTTTGAAAAAGTCAACAACTCTACCATTTACTAAAGGAGCAATCTAAGGATTTGAAATGCAAGCCCGAATACAATTTATAAATTTCTCACCAAATCCAAGCTTATGTAGGACTTTCAGCAGAAAACTATGCCTAACTCTATCGAAAGCATTAGCTAAATCAAGTTTGACAACCATACCTTTTTCATTGTGGCTCAGGATTGAGTGGATTACCTCTTGGACTAGAATGAAATTGTCCACTATCTGTCTACCTTGAATGAATCCTCCTTGGCTTTCCGAAATGGTTTTGGGGAGGATGAGCTTCATTCTATTAGCGATGACTTTGGTGATTAGTTTGTAACCAATATTACAAAGCGAAATCGGGCGAAACTTGTTGAAGGAGTTGGCTCCTTTCTCTTTGGGGATGAGAGCAAGAAAAGCAGAGTTCATGCTACCTTCAATTTTCTGGCAAACTTGGGACTTAAGAACCATTTTATAAAGATCTTTTTCCACAATCGACCAGTAGGTTTGGAGAAATCTGGCTAAGAATCCATCCGGCCCAGGGGCTTTGTCTGGGTCCATGGCAAAGAGGGCATCCTTGACTTCATTCTTGGTGACTTTATCTTCAAGAAGATGATTCATTTCAACAATAATCTAGGAGGGGACCACGTCCATCATATCAGAGTTTTGTTCCAGATTTATGTCTTCATTGTATAGGCTTTTAAAGTGAAGGGAGGCTGCTGTCTTGATGCTTGCATTATCCTTGTGAATGATAGTGTCATATTTGATTTCGGAAATGGAGTTGGTGCATTTCCTTGCTTGAGCTTGTTTGTGAAAGAAGGAAGAATTTTTGTCTCCTGCTTTAAGCCAAAGACTATGTGACTTAAGTCTCCAGTACTCTTCCTCAGCTAGACAAGCCTTGTGATAGTTTTGCTGGAGTTTGGCTTCTTTATCTAGAATCTCTTTTGTTATGTCAGCTGTTTTAGCTTGGAGATGATGGATTTCTAGAGTGCGTTGGAGTTTTTTACTTTCATTGGCTAGATTGGGCAAAGATTTGGCCCAGCTTTTCAAAACCCTTTTCATTATTCTGAGATTCTCCTCCCATACGAAAAAGGGGGAGCCTTTGACTGGCTGCATCTAGATGTCCTTAACTAATTGCATGAAGTCTGATTCCTTAGCCCATAGTGGGCTAAATCTATAGGGAATTGGTCCGAGATCAAGATGAAATACCAGTTCCAGCTTAATGGGTTTATGATCAGAAGTATTGCAAGGGAGAATGTGGATTCTAGCCTCTAATCCAAGAAGAAGAAAAGAGCTTTGAAGAAATAATCTGTCCAACCTGGCAACAATGTGGCTAGGGCCAATTCTTTTATTAGTCCAAGTGTACTTACCAGTGATTGGCTTGATGTCCAGCAGATCCCAATCCTGCATAAGGTCCTCTGCCCATTCCCTTGCTGGATCTCGAACTATGTTGCCTCCTCTTTTGTCTACTGATAAGAGAGTGAGGTTTAGATCTCCTGCAATGATGATATTCTCAAGATTAATGAGGTCTACTTGGTTTCTTATGGATTCCCAGCAAGCCTTTTTTCCCTAGCGTTCGTAGGGACATACACGTTGAAGAGACTAATAATCTCTTTTGAATCTAAATGCTGCAATTTTAAGAACAACCAGTGAGTATTGAGGGTCTCAGAAATGACTGAGAATTTTCTAGCATTCCAGAGAGTGCCCAACCCACTGGAAGCCCCTCAGGCTAAGATTTATTTCGCCTCACATTTATTCCAAAGTTTCTTACTTTCTTGGAGGAAGGTAGAGTCTTCCAATTTGGTCTCCTGGATGAGGAGTATGTCAGGAGCTTCTGTTCTCATTAAACTTCTGATGGCTTCTTCTTTGGTTCTGCTCCCCATACCTCTACAATTCCATGACACAATCTTTATCATTTGTATTTCTAGTTGGCTCCCTTGGAGCCTTGGGGCTGGTTTCTCGCCATCTTTGGTTTTGATGCTAATAGATTCTTAAGGGTTGGTTGGCTGCCTTGGAGCTTATCTTTGAAAGTTTCCTGCTCTCTTTTTTCTTGATTTGTTTTGTGGGCTCTTGTGGATCTCCTTATCGAAGCTTGGGATTCTCCTATTTCACCTTCTTCCTCCGAGCCATCAGATTCTTGCTCAACTTCCTCGACTTCGACAATGTTTCCTTTATAACTCTCAGCAAGATTTACCCCCTTGGGAGAAGAGGGGGTACCTTTAGCGGGGGGGTTGATTTCTAATTGTCTGCTTCTTGTGTTTCCTCTATTTGTGAGCTTAGAGGGGCGAATTTATTTTCTTGGTCCATTCTAGAAGGGGGTTGCTGAGGAAGGGCCTACTGGGGTCCTCTTCCGTTTGGACAAACCTGCTTTTGGGTTTTCCTGACACGCTGGACCTGATTCCATCCTTCTTCTTTACCCTTATCTAGTTTAGCATTGGATGGGCATCCTCTGGCGAAGTGACTATAAACATGGCATTTTCGGCATTTGAAAGGCAACTGCTCGTAATCTAGCTTCTGCAGGTGAATCCAGCTTCCTACTTTGATTTTGATGGCTTCTGGAAGACCCACCTCTAGATCTACTTCTACGCAGAGTTGAACACAATCATATTGATCTTTGCTGTTTGCCGGATCTATGAATTTCCTGAGGGCATTGCTAATGTGCTTCAATGAGTCCCAGTTCCAACAATGCATTGGGAGGTTTGGGAGTCTGACCCACACAGGGATAGCCGTGGGAACAATGACTGCTGGGTCAAAATCTGGCATCCATCTATTGAGATAAAGGCCCTGGGGGCCCATGAAATAGGGGCCATTCTGGAAGATCAGATCTTTGGTGTCCTTTGAGGTGAATTTGAAGAGGAAAAACCCTCTTCCTAAGAAGTAAGAAGTGACGCTATTCTTGATTAGAGGAGCCCAGTTCTTGTTGACCCAGGTCTCAGTGGACATAGGAGAAGGCCATAGACTGGTGAACTGGCCTATGAGGGCCTGCTTAACTAAGGAGAGGGCGACTTGAATCGGGGTCTCTGGCAGCAGGGAGATTTCAGGAATGTCTTCAAGCCTCTTGACAAACTTGGATGCATCACTCTTTTTCTTCTGCGGCAAACCGACAAAAAGACGAGAGAAGGCTTCGGCAGATGAAGGCGGGGGGGGGGGGGTGAGGACCTATCTGGGGCAAGCCTGGGACCTCCATGGGGGTGAACCCAGCTTACTAGCCCCTCCCAGTAGCAATGAGACACACAATCACAGGCTCTCAAGAGGAGGAGATCAGGAAATGCAGCAGGGCAGGGGGCCCAAAGCCACGGGCCGCACGACAGGGAGATCTAGGGCGCAGAGGTGCCGAAGCGCAGGCAGAAGGCTAGGGCTTCATGGCAACACTCCAGGTCTCGATCCACAGTGTTATTTTCATGTTTAAATTTCCCTATTCATTCATTTATTTATTATTTCTAAATAAAAGTTTAAATATTTTTTCCCTCCTAACCAAATATAATAAAATATTCCAAGTGGTTATTCCAAGAATGGGATCAATAATATTTTATTATTGCTCATTATTCGAGGGTAACTCAATATTTTGTTATAAATAGAAGGGGTTTCCATTCATTATTCACTTTTGATTATTTTCATTGTTGCATTCACTGTTGTAACTCTGACTATTTTCATTGTCGCACACCATTATTTGCTAGGTTTACACATTATAGAGGAGAGAGACTCTACACAAGTTGAAGACGTTTGAGGATAGCCAAGAACCTATCCCACAGAGAGGCACTGGTAATATTTATTTATCCCCTTCACAGGTGTTATAATAAAGCTATTATTTGTATATCTGGTTTCCATTGGATGATTGGAGTTATTACTCTTTCTTTTTGCCTTTTAACTATGATTGTGGCATAGATCTGGACTTTGGCAGGTTTTATTTCTATCAATTGCTGCAGATATACAATGTTTAGCATCCATTTATATTATTGAGATTGTTTGTCACCCATAATCTTAAGTGGGTTATTTTTTATACATCTTTGAGAAGAAAACACTACAACAAAATTGGCAACTCCACTAGGGATTTTCTGGTTGTTGCCAATCACAAAATTGGCGACTCCATTGGGTTTTATCCTTCAAATCCAGAAACCTGGGTGACCTTTGGTTTCCAACATAGGTTTCCTTCTTTCTTCAATTCTCTTAATTTTTCCTAGTTTTTTAACCCTAAATGTGTTAAATTTCTGACTTCCGCAAGCTTTCTGGTCTTTTCCGCAGGTCACAGGAACAAACCGCGACCAAGGCGACACCTTTTTTCCAAGATTTGCCGACCAGGATCCATGAAGTATAAATCACACTTTTTGGCACAAAGAGCACAATCTGGAGGCCAAAGTGCACTTATTAGCCCAAAAAGTGCGATCCCTACAGGGAAACAAGTCAGTACTTGTGATTTCTAGGTTTTAGGGTTTTTCTCAGATCTGTTTCTGGGTTTTACAGAGAGTTTTCTGCTGGGTTTTCTAACCTATGTCTCATCATGCTTAGGCCTTGATCTACTCTGATTTAATCGTCGAAGTCGAATTTAGCCTCCCCTAGGGCTTCTAGTACGCTTCCACCTTTCTAGGAGGAGTTTAGTTGAGAGAGTAGTCTGAGTTTTTGTAGCGCTTTCAGCCACATTTTCCAGATCTGTACCTGTCTGTTTCAGATTTGTTAAGATAGGTTGTTACCATCCATAGTTTCACATTTAAACTTGTTTGGTCATTTTCCTTAGGGTCCCATTAGTTTCCCTAGGTGTTTCACCCATCTCCTTATCTTTTTGCAGCGATCTTCCTCTCTAGTTTTTTGTTGTTGCTACACCACTTTCCAGCAGCCTAGTGTCACTTGATCCTAGTCATATTGATATTTAGATGTCTCGACTGTTTCAGTGTATTTTCCATCGATTTAGCCACCAACGAGCACAATATTTGCAAACCTAGTTTGGGTGGGGTTTATTTAATTGTTTTGCTATTCATTTTCTATGATTGACTTCAGTTTATTTTCAACAAGCTTTTTTCTTTTTTTACAAACATGATCTAGGCTTAATCAATAAATACACTTGCACACACAAGCACACCTTAAGCGAAGGGCACTTGGTTTACACCGCCAAGCCAAGACTTAACATAATAAATTTATCTCCCCTCATCGAGACAAAGGCATATTGTTGTTCTCCCTTCGCCATTTCTGTGTCACGTGTGTCTTACCACCATTGCGCCACTAAGGTGTTTTTCACAAAGATTATTAGGCCTTCACCCCTAGTTTCCACTTGGCCATATTACCCCTCCCCGTTGGGTTCGAGTTCATAGCCCTCCGAGTCCCCATACTGACTCTTCTCCTGGTTCATCTGATTCCTCGTCTGAGTCCGAGCCTCCTTCACTGCATATCGTCAGCATATCTAGACCCACAACTAGTATAGGAACCCAACCTAGTGTTGGATCCGGTTGTATTCTGGTGGTCAAATCAAGTGGAATAGTCTCAGGAACCGTTTCGGTAGCCCCTATGCTCCCCTTTATGGATGGGTTAAGTCTACCAGATTTTAACCAGTTGATAAATGACCCTGTACACCATGATGGTTGTTGGCCTTCTATGCCAACTAATCTTCCCTCAGACATCCCAAAGTTTGAGGGAAATGCTAGAGAGGATCCTACCAACCATGTCCGATACTTCCACATGTGGTGTTTGTCCAAATCCATAACCGATAACTCCATCCGTCTTCAACTATTCCAACACACGCTCACTAGAGATGCTGGAAAATGGTATGTAGACCAGCCCTCCACATATCATTCCATTTTCACAACGCTTGCTAAAGTTTTGCTTTCATATTTCCAGTTACCTCTCTAGTATGACACTAGTACAAAGCTATTGACCTCATTCCATCAGTCCTCCACCACTCGCCTATCCGACCATGTTCAAGAGTGGCGTCGATGGAGGAGCACATGTCATGCCCTGCGTTTCGAAGACCGTGTCTATCTATATTGGTTTCTTAGGAGCCTTCTAGCACCCATTGGAAAATATGTCACGTCCCATTTTCCTCAGACCGAGGAAGAAGCTCTCCAAACTGCTCTAAGATATGACTTGATTTATGCGCGACCCGGTTATGTCTATACCGTCATTCCAGACCTTCCTCGTCTTGGAAGTGCTAATGCACTGGGGGCATCTCATGCCGCTGACGATATCAATGGAACCCTTTCACACCCTTCACCATATACTCAAAAAAGTTTTGGCTATCTGTAGGGGGGCACCAATTCCTTTAACCCTCATGACCCTCTTGTTAGCAACATGTTTTCAGGGGTCCAACTTGTCTACAAAGCTGTTGCTCCTCCTTATGCACAACCTAGCTCTCTAGCCCCTCAAACATTAGCACCGCAACCTCCCATGCATCCTCATCCCCAACAAACACTTCCCACTCAGGGCCAGTTGTTTGCGTAGCAGAGTATGACCAATCCCCAAAATTCGAAGAAAAAGAATATCGGGAAGGGTAACAAGGGTAACTAGGGTAATCAAGGTAATCAACCTAGTGAATCCCAGGGGAACCAACCTAACACCAACAACCAACAACAGGGCATCCAGCCCAAGAAGAACAAGGCTATTCGTACGAACAAGCCTTGTGGATGTTTTGGTGTACATGGCCATTATACACATGAGTTTCCTCTCTTACCCTAGATGCGCCAAATGTGGGAAGCTCAAGCAACTCCTAGAGGTCAACAATCACCTCAGAATCCTGCGCCATTTCAACCGACAATGCTCAAAAATCCTTTCCCTCAGCAAGGATTTATTGATGCTCAACCTTAGATAGGTCAAGTAGCCCATCCCCCCCAACCTTCTAGTCCTGGTGACGACCAGATCCTTATGATGAACTCTTATGAGGTTAACCCCTCCAATATCAACCTGCAAACTCGGTTGTGTTAATATGACAAGCCCTTGAATTTGTCTGCCACCGAGTCCAAAACCAGAGCATCTGCTTAGCCTTTTACGACACCAAATGGTCCATTACAGATCCCTCAACCTAAAGTTTAGGCCATTCCTAAGATGCCAAAGGGACCATTACACTGTAATGTGAATTCTAATTGAGCTTCCCATACATACAGTATAGTAGATGACTTGGCACAATCTTCTACTGCCATGTCGATGTTGGAAGTCCTCCAGTTGTGCCCATCTCAAAAGAAAGTTCTATTAATTGACTTGGGTGCACTAGATCCTTTTGACAATCGTCTGATTGTCTTTCCGGTTGATACATTAGAACATCCCCCATTGCCTTGATCCGTTGCTTTCAAGATACCAGTCTGAGTCCGTAATGCCATCATCTCTTGATGCATTATTGACAAAGGTGCATCCACCTGTGTGATGTCTGCTACTTTTTGGAAACAACTTAAGTCACTTGAGTTGTCCCCCTCCACCATCACTGTGTGTGCTTGGGACAAACACTCCTCCCAGACCCTTGGCATGTACGTAACTATCTAGTACTCTTGCGGGCAAGACTAATCATGTTGACATTTAAGTCATTGATGCCCCTTTGGATTACAACATTCTCTTAGGTCGTAGTTACACATATGCCATGTCAACCATCACGTCTGTAGTGTTCCACAAGATGTGCTTCCCCCACGAAGGGAAGATCGTTACCATTGATTAGTTGAATTACTACGAGCCAACATCTGTGACCTCCCCTGAGTCTATTATCTCGTCGATGTCTGATAAACAGTCTTCAACTCCTCTCACCAGTGTTTCACCTAGAGTCTATGAAGATTCCTCTTTGTTTGGTTCTTTCCTTGGTCCTCCCCCTCCCATCTTAGAGCCTAAATTTATGAGTGTTTGCATGTTACAAGCATCACGAGCTACCCTTAAGTAGTTTGGTACACCTGATCAATAGCCAGCTCCTCAGCACCTTGCTGTTGCCCTCCCAACTGAGCCCTTTGGATCCACTCCCCCAGGACCTCATCTGTTTGTGGGTGCCTCTCCTATGTTTCCACCAAGAACTGTTCCTCTAGGTCTCAACCATCCAAGAGCTATTCCGCTGGGACATTACCCTACAGGCCAGATAACTTTCTTGTTCCTCCCTCCGGGAGTATTTTCTGTCCCTGTCATGGCTTCGATGGTCCTTCCTAATATGACCCCGGGATCCCAGTATGGTACATCAATCCCCCTGCAAACATTCCGCCTGGTCAGCTAAGACCTTATCATGCTTTGACCCCTGTTCAATTGGTCCCTACGACCCCTGCCACTGCTTTAGTTCCATCACAACCTCAATAGGAACCCACTCCTATTGTGAAAGAATCTAGCCAGGGGGCAAAGCTAAAAGAAAAGAATTGAAAGACAAGGCTCCCCAAGCTCCTCTAACCCCTAAGGCCCCAAAGTCGTCACCTCCGTGCACTTTGTGTAAAGTTGTTGGGCACACCACCAATAATTGTCCCAAACTTCCTCAACTCAAACCTTTGGTTCATGAAACATTCCCTGAGTCAAATATCCCTAAAGTCCATGTTAACTTATCGGTACCACCTAAGAAATCCAAAACGTTGCACACAAATCACCCTTGTGCCTTGTGTGATCATCATGGTCACTATTCCCATGGTTGCCCTCGTCTTGATGAATTTCGCGACTTCCTTGAAGTTCTTCGCGAATACGAGGTCACTCATAGTGGATCATCTACTCCTCCACCTGTGGATTTTGGTACCACTAGTCAACCAGAACAGGGGGACTTTGGTCCTACCATTGTGATCCCTCCACCTGACGTCGAGATGACAGACACCACAGGCCATATCCTTTACCTATCGTCATCCTTGAGTTCCTCGCAGGAAAAACTTTCTGAGGTTTCTGTGTGCACTTCTATCAAATCTCACTCAATAGAATCCTAGGTCTCAACATCCGTAGATCCTCCATGTACCAGCTCATCTTCTACCATTCCAGATGATGCATATGTGAACCTTCTTTCTACGGTTGATGCACCAAGGAATGTTGGCGCATCATATAGTCAGTCTTCCTCCCATTCACCCATCTTCCATTCTAATGAGGACATCATGGAAGCTACGTCTACCCTTGATCATCCTTGCACTTAGGAAAGAGGGAATATTTTTGGAGGATTCTGAAGGCCACTTCCTTCCTAATTCTCCTGGTGCACTCTACCTCAAGAAATGTTGGTCATAGCATAATCCTTTGATTTGTGTGTCTTTATTTATGCCATAAGTTAGGTAGATTTCATCATCTCATCCGTTGTCTTTTGCAACTTTTATATGGATCCATCATCCACACCATATATCGGTTATGCCTACAGTGTAAGTCGCTTCTCCAGGAATCTAGCCTCGAAAGCCTGGGCCATTTTTACCCCCTTGCATACATTAGTCATTTCAAATGGCGTGTGCATTAGATATACCACCAATAACCAGGCTGAATATGATGTAGTGATAGGTTTGTTAGTCGATGCCCTTGCTCATCGCATCCTTCATCTTCATGTTCGTTTAGATTCCTTGCTACTTGTCATGAAATTGAATGGTGTGTATCATGTTCATAACCAAGTCCTATTTAGAAAATATCTACGAGTTAAGCTATTGATATGTGAATTTGAAACCTTTACATTCAGCCAAGTTCCTAAAGCCCAAAATAACTATGTAGATTCCATTACAAACAACATTCTAGATTGGCATTTATCACATGTATACCACAGAAGACAACCATAACCAAAACACACGACGAACAATCATCGTCGTATAAAAATGTGTAATCATATTATGTATTACATAAATCATATAAGTATTTGAAGCCCATAGCTCTAAATACATTTGGTGCACCCATACCATAGTGGGGGTCACATAGGCCCATAACATAGTGGAGTATCTCGTGCCAAGTTGGGCCGAGATGCTTGAATCCCTTTTTTCGAGCACTCAGAACACAATGGTGCTCCACAAATTCCTCTTGATAGGGGGCATCATCCCCACCTTTCCATACCAGATCAGTCCCCTCCATCACATATGTTTATGGTCAATATCCCATGCTTGAGGGCATGATGTTTTTCCCCTAGCCATCTTCTCAATTAAGTCTCGGCCTAGATCCCAATGAATCTAGGTATGATCAATTAACCTCCCATTCCTTGGATAGTTTGTCCTCGCCTCTCCGACAAGCCATATGCACATCTCATATTGTAGACATTTGATACCATATCTTCAAATATTCTACTCTATGTCCACATAGTCCCCATGTTTGACTTCGTGGGTGAGGATGATTCTAGACCTCCTCTAGTAGTTCATTCTTGTTTTCCTCTTCCCTTAATTCTTCATCAGGGACCATCATTCCAAGAAGCATTAAGGTCATATTTAGACAAGTAAGGCCACTTTCTTGAAAGTTGTAGATCCCAATTTCGATGGTCAGTTTTTCCGCTACGATCTCCACAAGATTTAGTACCTTCTCCTCCTCTCAAATTGGAGGGAAAACATCCTTTCATAGAAAAATCCCCAATTTTTCTGTCACCCATTTCGACCAGACCGTAGCT
This sequence comes from Pinus taeda, assembly GCA_000404065.3. NCBI lineage: Eukaryota > Viridiplantae > Streptophyta > Pinopsida > Pinales > Pinaceae > Pinus > Pinus taeda. The sequence continues at coordinate 68,949 of APFE031538150.1, read as the reverse complement.
CAGTTTGATGAACCATCAACACTATTGGAAATCTCTCATCGAGCTCTATAATGGGTCTTCCTTAGTTTTTTTATGATTTGAAACTTCACAAGGAAACCATTTTTCCAAGAAAGGTCACTTCGTCACCTCTCAAAATCGAATTTCGTCATAAAGCGACACTTGTACTTTGAGGTCCACCTCCTATTAATACTTGTCATACCTTATGTCAACTTTCATTATGATTAACCATCATTTACTCATGTTTTGATGGTCCCCATCGAGCCTAGTCTGCATGGCCGCGTCATCGAGTCACCCTTGTTTAGAGCATCCACGATGAGTCACCCTTGTATTCTTGGAGTCTATTTCATGTCCATTCATATCATGTCACAGTATTCCATCCATATTTGCATATCGTTCATCTTGTTTTACCCATTTTGGCCTCCAGTCTGTTGTGGCCACCAACAACCCCCCTCCTTATGAAGTGCTATTGATAATACTAAATAAGTGAGGACCCTTAGTAAAAAATTGGAAAAAAATAAATTAGTGTTATATTTCCTTTTAGATGAAACTTACAACATCATGGACTTAGGAAATTACCGTTGAAGAATATAAAAAAACCTAAGTTTCATAATGAAGAAAGTAAATTACTCCTTAAGAGATATCGCATCGCGCAAAGAACGATAGGGTACCTTCTAATGAGCCAAAATGATAAAAAACGCGAGATTGCGACGCGAAACTCCATCGCATTGCATGCATTAAGAAGCACCCACATTGGAAAACCTTAAAATCACCGATATGCGATATCGCATATCGCACATCGCAAAAATCACATAAATTACACATAGCGATTTTACGATTAAACGATCTGCGATTTTGCAATTAAGCGATCTGCGATTTTGCGATTAAGCGATCTGCGATTTTGCGATTAAGCGATCTGCGATTTTGCGATACTATGATATTGCGACCAAGCAATCTTGCGATAGAACAACACGATGAAATTGCGATAATGAGATACAGCGATGTGCGATATCGCAAAGAAAAATCGCAAGACCTCTCCATCGCAGTTGGTTTTGGCTCATTATTCAAGAAAACTTTTTTAGTCCAAGAACTGGTCATGCACTTTAATGTGAATTAATGAGTTGTTGCCAGTTGTTAATGAAGTATGGTGTTGTGTTTTTCGAAGAACTAGTTCACGTAAGGTGGCGTGTTTTGCATATCTTTGGCATTTAAAGTTTTCTTGTCATTATTTTTATCATTACTTCCACCTCAATTGTAAACTGCAAGAACAAAGGACGAAGCATTATACAGGGCAGTATGCAGGAAACTATGAGGAGGAAAGACAGTACTCCAATGACCATTTCGGAAGGCACACCTAATCCACTTAAGGAAGAGAAAGAGCCGCAGAACTCTTCTGAGGCATCCATCACAGATTTCTCATATCCAGCTACGGTTGAATGGGTACTGAATGATGCTGATACCAGAAACAGACAGTTTAATGCTCAGGGTCAAGAGCTCATGGAATCACTATTTTTACAAATTTTTAGCTTTATACCCGATAAGAGAAAAAGGCGCAAGAGGCGAAAAAACGCATCACGAAAGCCCGGATCAAGAAAACTTGCTCGAAAAGGAAGGCTTCTAATTACTCAATCACCTGCAAGCCCTGAAAATTGCAAGGAAGAAACGATAGAAACAAACTGGAAACAGAAAGCTAAAGCAGAAGCAATCCGAGGGTTAACCAAGTTAAAATGGGATTATTACCAGGCATACATGGTAAAGCCACCTAGTCATTGGATGACTCTCAAGTATATCATCAATTTTTCTGAGAAGATAGTGCCAGCTCTTGCCGATTCTGTTTGCTTAACTCAACCAAAGAAGGAAGACAGCCAGCTGACTCTACTCAGGCAAATACTGAATGCTTGTGATGTTAAGGAGCAAATTTAGAGACAGTTAGATATTAGATTTAATTTTAGAAATAGTTTTACTTAGAAAAAGGACGGTCATTTAAACCGAATCCTGAATTTATGTTAAATAAGTTATTTAGTTAGTAGTATTTAAACCCTTCTCATGCATTTAGAGAAGGGTCTCAAAATTGATCAAAAACTTGTCCTTAGAACATGCACTTTTGTACCCTCAGAGGAGGTTTTGATGAATGAATGGAACAGGGTTTATTTGATATTTGCATTTTATATCTGCTATTGATGTTGCACTTCTGTACTCTTAGTGGATGTTAAATCAAGGAGAGATAAATCAATTGTCGCTTGAAGCTCATGAGTAGGACTAGTTATAATGGTACTTTTTATCTCTTAACCATTTCTCTTATATGCGTTAAAGTGATATCAGTTTTCAGTTGTTTATATATTGCAGCATGGATGCCTAGTTATCCATTTGGCACTTTTGTACGGTGATAGCTATTTATTTATGCTTAGTGATGAATAGCTCATTTATGCGATAAGTTTTTCACAACTGTTTCGTCTAACTTCTTATACGAAGTAGTTCATCTTTATTGAATTCTTTTCTTATAATAGCTTAATGATCTTTATTACCAGTTATTGTTTGAAATCTTTTTAGATCGCATAGAAGAAAGATCACACCCCGGGTTAGCTTAAATTTTGATGTTTTTATGTTTATTAGAATACAACAACATAGCATTAGATTAGAATTAGAACATAAATACCCATCTTTCTCACACACACACACTCAATTGGGAAACTGGTCCCATATCCCCAGTCAGACCCGCTATACCAAACGGATAAGGAGCTGCCAACCAAGGTCCGAACCGGGCGGGTATCCCCCTTGTTGTAGACCCAATTTTTGGGGCCTTCAACAAGAGAGTGCGGTGAAGGGGAGGCCAGATGTAGATGGTTCAAGGAGAGTAACGATGGGAGGGGAGATGGATAGGAGTGGTTCAGTTAGTTCCCGGTGAGCAGCAGACGAATAAACCAGTGTAGGGTTAGGGTTAAGAGAGGGAGGCGGGGACAGATATTGTAAGGGTGGGGAGGAGGGAAGATGTTGATTCAACAGAAGAGGGTGTAACCTCAAGAGGGAAGGATGGTGGAATGGTCAACAAGATAGGTTGATGAGTGATGAGGGGACAGGGGATGGAGGAGGAGGTGAAATCCTGAATTGATGCAGATGCAGTGTGAAAATGCAATGTAGAACAAGCAAGAGAAAAAGAAAAAAAAATAGAGTTAGGGAGAGGAGGAGTACTCGAGGAGCGAGCAGCCTCAGCAATAGCCTGCAATCGAGCCATTGATGGGGAGGGAGGACCAGGAGCGCTCAAAGTCAGCAATTGATTTCGTGTCCCTTTCCTGTTCATCGATGAAGCAGCCGGAGGAGTCTACCTTGGAGCGGATGCAAGAGCCCTAGCGAACTTACCCTTTGGTACCTTAGAAGAGTCTGAGTCCTTATGAACTAAGGGACATTCCTTAAAGAGGTCCCCTACTTTTTGGCACCTGCAACATCTGAACGGGACTCCTTCATAGTCCAAGATTTGGATCTTGGTGAAATTCTTCCATTGCAAGGTCATTTTCTCCTCTAAGCCCTCTCTTGTATCAAGGTGGACCACGATGTGAGCCAGAGACCTATTCCTTGATTTGATATAAGACCTATCGTAGTCAGAATAGGTGCCTAGCGCATTCCCAATACGTACAAACACATCCTCAGACCAATAGTGCAGAGAGAGCCCTGACAGCCTAACCCATAATGGTCCAACACCGATCTATTCTCTTTCAGGGTTAAATAATGGGCTCCAGCGCTTTAGCATGACCAAGGCCATTTCAATGTGCCAGCATCTCGCAAGTGCCCAGTTGGTATATTCCTCCTGCAAGAAGTGGAGCACAAACCAACCACGAGGCAGTGTTTTCACCTCAGGAAGATCTTTAAAAATGTTGCCCCACATATGCTTGACCCAGAGGCTAAGCTGCTCCATTGAATAGGCACATCCCCGAACCCTACCCATTAGAACGTTACCAACCATAGTGACAACTTCACCCATATTCAAACCCTCCCCAAATTTGAGGCTGAAGTCCTTACCTGAGGCCTTCACACACTTACTATTCCACTTGCCCGATCTAGGCACAGTCGTGTGGTCTTGCAATAGGTCTAGAGAGCCCTGATTCTTGTGGTGTTGATTCTGTGGAGAGTGTTGGACCTTAATGATAAGGGTCTCAAAGAAGCCAGATGAAGCGGTGGAGGGTGTTGCTGTAGCAGAAGTGGAAGGTGCTAAAGGCTCAAGCAAGGTCTGCCCAAGCACAAAGGTGTGATCATCTTAAGAGGGGGGCATGAAGGGTGGAGTGCGCAATAGATCCCCGAAAGGCTAGGGTTCGAAAGGAGGGGATGACGTTGAATAAGCAGCAAGCAGGTGGAGGGTCACCGTCAACAACGAAGGGCAGTCAAGCTCTAGGGAATCAATGAAGAGGGTGGCGAAGAGGAGGCTTGATGTAGTTGGTTCGGGGAGAGTAACGACAGGAGGAGAGGGCTGTGAATCAACAACAGAGGGCAGTCAAGCTTCAACGAATCAATGGAGAGGGCGGCGAAGGGGAGGGCAGATGTAGATGGTTCAGGGAGAGTAACGATGGGAGGAGAGATGTATAGGAGTTGTTTATTCAGTTCCCAGTGAGCAGGAGACGAATAAACCAGCGTAGGGTTGGGGCTAAGAGAGGGAGACGGGGACAGAGATTGTAAGGGTGGGGGGGGGAGGGAAGATGTTGATTCGACAAAAGAGGGTGGAAACTCAAGAGGGAAGGATGGTGGAGTGGTCGACAAGATTGGTTGATGAGTGACGAGGGGACAGGGGATGGAGGAGGAGGTGAAATTCTGAACCGATGTAGATGTACTATGAAAATGCAATGCAGAACAAGTAGGAGAAAAAGAAAAAAAACATAGTTAGGGAGAGGAGGAGTACCCGAGGAGCGAGTAGCCTCAGTAGCATCCCGCGATCGATTCATCGGTGGGGAGGGAGGAGGAGTAGCGCTCAAAGTTGGCAATTGATTTGGTGTCCCCTTCTTGTTCATCGATGAAGTAGCCAAAGGAGTTTGCCCTGGAGTGGATGCAGGAGCCCTAACAGACTCACCCTTTGGTACCTTAGAAGAGTTCAAGTCCTTACGAACTGAGGGACATTCGTTGAAGAGGTGCCCTACTTTGTGGCACCTGCGACATCTGAACGGGACTCCTTCATAGTCCAAGATTTGGATCCTGGTGAAATTCTTCCATTGCAAGGTGATTTTCTCCTCTAAGCCCTCTCTTGTATCAAGGTGGACCAAGATGTGAGCCAGAGACCTGTTCCTTGATTTGATATAAGGCCTATCGTAGTGAAAATAGGCACCTAGCACTTTCCCAATATAAACAAACACATCCTCATACCAGTAGTGTAGACTTAGCCCTAACAGTCTAACCCATAATGGTCCTGCACCGATCTATTCTCTTTTAGGGTCAAATAGTGGGCTCCAGCACTTCAGCATGATCGAGGCCATTTCAATGTGCCAGTATTTCGCAAGTGCCCAATTGGTATATTGCTCCTGCAAGAAGTGGAGCGCAATCCAACTGCCAGGTAGTGTCTACACCTTAGGAAGATCTTTAAAAATGTTGCCCCAAATATCCTTGACCTAGAGGTTGAGCCACTCCATTGAATAGGCACATCCCCGAATGCTACCCACTAGAACCTTACCAACCGTAGTGACAACTTCACCCATGTTCAAACCCTCCCCAAATTTGAGGTTGAGGTCCTTACCCAAGGCCTTCACACACTTAATCTTCCACTCGCCCGATCTAGGCGCAATCAGGTGGTCTTGCAATGGGTCTGGAGAGCCCTGATTCTCCTGGTGTTGATTTTGCACAGAGTGCCAGAGCTTAATGACCGGGGTCTCGAAGTAGCCACATGGAACAGTGGAGGGCATCGCTACAGCAAAAGTGGAAGGCGTTAAAGGCTCAGGTAGGGTTTGCCCAGGCACAAAGGTATGATCATCTTTAGAGGGGTGCATGAAGGCTAGAGTGCACAATAGATCCCCAGAAGGTGAGGGTTTGAAAGGAGGGGACAATAGTGAATAAGCAGCAAATAGGTGGAGGGTTGCTGTCAACAACAAAGGGTAGTCAAGCTCCAGGGAATCAATGGAGAGGGCGGCGAAGGGGAGGCCCGATGTAGTTGGTTCAAAGAGAGTAACGACAGGAGGAGAGATGGATAGGAGTAGTTCAGTCAGTTCCTGATAAGCAGCAGACGAATAAATCAACGTAGGGTTAGGGATAAGAGAGGGAGGCAGAGACAGAGATTGTAAAGGTGGAGGGGAAGGGAGGGAAGATGTTGATTCAACAGAAGAGGGTGGAACCTCAAGTGGGAAGGATGGTGGAGTGGTAGAGAGGAAAAACTAATGAGTGATGAGGGGACAGGGGATGGAGGAGGAGGTGAAATCCTGAACTGATGCAGATGCAGTGTGAAAATGCACTGCAGAACAAGCAGGAGAAAAAGAAAAAAAATAGAGTTAGGGAGAGAAGGAGTACCCGAGGAGTGAGGAGCCTCAACAACAACCCACGGTAGAGTCACTGGTGGGGAGGGAGGACGAGGAGCGCTCGAAGTTGGCAATTGATTTGGTGTCCCTTTCCTATTCATCGATGAAGCAGCCGGAGGAGTCTGCCCTGGAGCAGATACAGGAGCCTTAGCAGACTCACCCTTTGGTACCTTAGAAGAGTCTAATTCCTTACGAACCAAGGGACATTCCTTGAAGGGGTTCCCTACTTTGTGGCACCTGCGACATCTGAACGAGACTCCTTCATAGTCCACGATTTGGATCCTCGTGAAATTCTTCCATTGCAAGGTGATTTTCTCCTCTAAGCCATCTCTTGTATCAAGGTGGACCAACATGCGAGCCAGAGACCTGTTCCTTGATTTGATATAAGACCTATCATAGTCCAAATAGGTGCTTAGCACGTTCCCAATACGTACAAACACATCCTTAGACCAGTAGTGCAGAGGGAGCCCCAACAGCCTAACCCATAATGGTCCTGCACCGATTTGTTCTCTTTCAGGGTCAAATAGTGGGCTCCAACACTTTAGCATGACCAGGGCCATTTCAATGTGCCAGTATCTCGCAAGTGCCTAGTTGGTATATTCCTCCTGCAAGAAGTGGAGCGCAAACCAACCGCGAGGCAGTGTCTGCACCTCAGGAAGATCTTTAAAAATGTTGCCCCAAATATCCTTGACCTAGAGGCTGAGAAGCTCCGCTAAATAGGCACATCCACGAACGCTACCCACTAGAACCTTACCAACCGTAGTGACAACTTCAACCATGTTAAAACCCTCGCCAAATTTGAGGGTGAGGTCCTTACCCGAGGCCTTCACACACTTAGTCTTCCACTTGCCTGATCTAGGTGTAGTCGGGTGGTCTTGCAGTGGGTCTGGAGAGCCCTGATTCTCTTGGTGTTGATTTTGCACAGAGTGCTAGACCTTAATGATCGGGGTCTCGAAGTAGCCAGATGGAATTGTGGAGGGTGTCATTGTAGCAGAAGTGGAAGGTGTTAAAGGCTCAGGTAGGGTATGCCTAGGCATAGAGGCGTGATCATCTTTAGAGGGGGGCATGAAGGGTGGAGTGTGCAATAGATCCCCAGAAGGCAAGGGATCGAAAGGAGGGGATGACGGTGAATGAGTAGCAAGTAGGTGGAGGGTCATCGTCAATAGAGGAGAGCAATCAAGCTCGGGGGAATCAATGGAGAGGGCGGCGAAGGGGAGGCCAGATGTAGATGGTTCAGGAACAGTAACAATGTGATGAGAGACAGATAGGAGTGGTTTCGTCAGTTCCCGGTGAGCAGCAGACGAATAAACCTATGTAGGGTTAGGGCTAAGAGAGGGAGGCAGGGACGAAGATTGTAAGGGTGGGGGGGGAGGGAAGATATTGATTCGATAGAAGAGGGTGGAACCTCAAGAGGGAAGGATGGTGGAGTGGTTGAGAGGACCTGCTGATGAGTGACGAGGGGACAGGGGATGGAGGAGGAGGTGAAATCCTAAACCAATGCAGATGCAATGTGAAAATGCAATGCAGAACAAGCTGGAGAAAAAGAAAAAAACTGAGCTATGGGGAGGAGGAGTACCCGAGGAGCAAGCAGCCTCAGCAATAGCCCATGATCAAGTCATCAGTGGGGAGGGAGGATGAGGAGCGCTCGAAGTCAGCAATTGATTTGGTGTCCCCTTCCTGTTCATCGATGAAGCAGCCAGAGGAGTCTGCCTTGGAGTAGATGTAGGAGCCCTAACAGACTCACCCTTTGGTACCTTAGAATAATCAGAGTCCTTACGAACCAAGAGACATTCCTTGAAGAGGTGCCCTACTTTGTGGCACCTGCGACATCTGAACAGGACTCCTTCATTGTCCAAGATTTGGATCCTGGTGAAATTCTTCCATTGCAAGGTGATTTTCTCCTCTAAGCCCTCTCTTGTATCAAGGTGGACCAAGATGCGAGCCAAAGACTTGTTCCTTGATTTGATATGACCTATCATAGTCAAAATAGGTGCCTAGCAAGTTCCTAATACGTACAAACACAACCTCAGACCAGTAGTGCAGGGGGAGCCATGGTAGCCTAACCCATAATGGTTCAACACCCATATGTTCTCTTTTAGGGTCAAATAGTGGGCTCCAGCGCTTCAGCATGACTAGGGCCATTTCAATGTGCCAGTATCTCGCAAGTGCCCATTTGGTATATTCCTCCTGCAAGAAGTGGAGCGCAGACCAACCACGAGGCAATGTCTGCACCTCAGGAAGATCTTTAAAAATGTTGCCCCAAATATCCTTGACCCAGAGGCTGAGCCGCTTCGCTAAATAGGCACATCCCCGAACCCTACCCACTATAACCTTACCAACCATAGCGACAACTTCACCCATGTTCAAACCCTCCCCAAATTTGAGGGTGAGGTCCTTACCCGTGGCCTTCACACACTTAATCTTCCACTTGCCCAATCTAGGCGCAGTCGGGTGGTCTTACAATGGGTCTAGAGAGCCCTGATTCTCCTGGTGTTGATTCTGTGTAGATTGACGGACCTTAATGACCGCAATCTCGAAGCAGCCAGATGGAACGATGGAGGGTGTCACTGCAATAGAAGTGGAAGGCGCTAAAGGCTGAGGCAAGGTCTGCCTAAGCACAAAGGTGTGCTCATCTTCAAAGGGGGGGCACGAAGGGTGGAGTGCACAATAGATCCCCGGAAGGTGAGGGTTTGAAAGGATGGAATGACGGTGAATAAGCAACAAGCAGGTGGAGGGTCACCGTCAACAACAAAGGGAAGTCGAGCTCCAGGGAATCAATGGAGAGGGTGGTTAAGGGGAGGCCGGATGTACATGGTTGCGGGAGAGTAACGATGGGAGGAGAGACGAATAGGAGTGGTTCAGTCAGTTCCTGGTGAGCAACAGACGAATAAACTAGTGTAGGGTTATGGCTAAGAGAGGGAGGCGGGGACGGAGATCGTAAGGGTGGGGGGAGGGAGGGAAGATGTTGATTCGACAGAAAAGGGTGGAACCTCAAGAGGGAAGGATGGTGGAGTGGTCTAGAGGACTGGCTGATGAGTGATGAGGGGACAAGGGATGGAGGAGGAGGTGAAATCCTAAACCGATGCAAATGTAGTGTGAAAATGCAATGCAGAACAAGCAAGAGAAAAAGAAAAAAACTGAGTTAGGGAGAGGAGGAGTACTCGAGGACCGAGCAACCTCAGTAGCAGCCCACGATCCAGTCAATGACATGGAGGGAGGATGAGAAGCGTACCTTAGAAGAGTCCAAGTCCTTACAAACCAAGGGACATTCCTTGAAGAGGTGCCCTACTTTGTGGCACTTGCGACATCTGAATGGGACTCCTTCATAGTCCAAGATTTGGATCCTGGTGAAATTCTTCCACTGCAAGGTGATTTTCTCCTCTAAGCCCTCTCTTGTATCAAGGAGGACCAAGATACGAGCCAGAGACCTGCTCCTTTATTTGATATAAGACCTATTGTATTCCAAATAGGTTCCTAGCGTGCCCCCAATACGTACAAACACATCCTCAAACCAGTAGTGCAGAGGGAGCCCTAGCAGCCTAACCCATAATGGTCTAGCACCGATCTGTTCTCTTTCAGGTTCAAATAGTGGGCTCTAACGCTTCAGCATGACCGGGGCCATTTCAATGTGCTAGTATCTCGCAAGTGCCCAGTTGGTATATTCCTCCCGCAAGAAGTGGAGCACAAACAAACCGCGAGGCAGTGTTTGCACCCCAGGAAGATCTTTAAAAATGTTGCCCCAAATATCCTTGACCCAGAGACTGAGCCGCTCCACTGAATAGGCACATCCTCGAACCCTACCCACTAGAACCTTACCAATCGTAGTGACAACTTCACCCATGTTCAAACCCTCCCCAAATTTGAGGGTGAGGTCCTTACCCGTGGTCTTGACAAACTTAATCTTCCATTTGCCCGATCTAGGTGCAGTCGGGTGGTCTTGCAATGGGTCTGGAGAGCCTTGATTCTCCTGGTGTTGATTCTGCGCAGAGTGCTAGACCTTAATGACCGGGGTCTCGAAGCAGCTAGGTGGAATGGTGGAGGGTGTCGCTGCAGCAGAACTGGAAGGCGCTAAAGGCTCAAGCAGGGTCTACCTAGGGACAGAGGTGTGATCAGCTTCAAAGGGGGGCACCATCTGTACAACTCGGAAAATTATACAACTGATAGTACATTGTCCCTGAACTCTAATCTCAATTGGGTCTTCCTCTGAACTGACATGCATGAGTTATTTATGAGTGAATCTTCAGTTAATTGGTGGAGCATTGAAGCTGCACTGAAGTTGATCACCATTACTAGACCTCCTACTAGTTCCTCCAACAAATTGAACTAATTTAACTGACTTTAACTCAATTAGACTGAGTTAATTAATTTCAACTCAAAAGAACTCAACCTAGACCCCTAAAATTTTGGAATCACTCTACATGAATCTAGATAGACTTCCAACTCGAATTTATTGAGTCAACTAAGTCAACTTAACTTAGTTAAGTGCTATGAGAATAGAATTACAATTTAAATCCTAATTTAATTCAAGGGCAAATTAAATTAGAATTTCTAGATGTTATTTTTAACATTTCTTGTTGCTATTTCAACACTAATTCAACCACATCTAATATATAAATTATTAACTATTATGAGGAAAAAAACCCCTCTTTTTGTATTTATGATGGCTAGAAGATGTCTCAAGTATTAGAACAACTTGCGTGTTACATAAAATACTTGTTACCATAAAATGTTGATTGATTTATAAAGGTGTTTAACTTTTCTAGTTGAACTTAAAGCTCAATATCACAAATCTTTTTGTAGTGTAGTCTTGTATCAATATTTGTCAAACTATCAAAAGTTTCATAATTGTTTTTTACAAATATTTTGCAATTAAATAAGGTTGTTTATTCTAATTTTTATCATTATCAATATAATTCTTAAATTTCTTATTCCATTCATAAAAATAATACATGTATAAGAAACACATTCACCACATCAAGATAAACAATACATATTTGATAATCATGGACATAGACCGTGAATTTTATATCCAATTTTCATTATCCTTTGATTAAATTGAAGGTATACTGATTGACTTGAGATGCATGTACTAGGTATGATTATGACTACACCTCTATTTTTCTCTTAGAGAGAATACTATACTCCATTTCTATTCAGTTCTTCCATTTTTTTTTTCCAATTAGTTTGGTCTAACCAACCTTTGGATTACAGATTGTTGGAGAACCTATCATTGCCAATTGCATATATACTTCCACTAAAGATAATGAAACTAGATCCTAATTTTGTTTAACGAGTCTGATGTGTGGCCTCGTTTTCTCTCTATAGGGACATTTGTGCTTGAGAATCAATGAGAAAGGACTTACCCCCTAATATATGACAACATTAATGACTTTTCCACTACTTTAATAAATCAAAATAATTGCACTTGCTAAAAGACCTAACATTGAGTCCTTGAACATATTAAATGAATCTAACCAATGATTGTCTAACTTTGCATTTTGCCTCTAATAAGGCTTCTAATTTTTACTAGTGGGAATTGGAGAATGCTCTTCCTACAATCATGAAGACAACCATGGTCAAAGCAAAGTCTACAATGAAATCAAACATGTTCACAATATTCAAGTTGTATCCAACTATATTTGTTACTATATTTATTGCTTTTCAATACAATATGCTCAAAATAATCTTCGCTTATATCTATATAAATGCACACATTAGCATAAGAGCTAAAAACATAATCACTGATTTCTAAAGTTAAAAAAAATAAATAACTCAAAAACTTATTAATAATTATTAAATCAATAAATTCTAATATTAAAATAAATATTTTATATAAAACAAAATTATTACAATTTCATAAATAAACCATTATCATCCCAAAAAACCATAATCTTATTCTTATCACTTATGCTACCCTGTGTTAGTGGAAATTAAACTACAACTAAGAAAAAAAACCATACATATGAAAAAATAGCAATGGTATTCAAATTTTAAACACACATACATATGAACAAATAACATCGAAATTCTCCAAAGAACACAAAATCAATCCTCTCTGGACATGGACCAATATGTTTTTGTCCTATCAACATCAACTTACAACAAAGATAAAATCCTTAAAGTGATGAGGGAACCTTTTAGAAAAGAATCCAAATTTGAAACCCTTTTTATATTTGTTAGCATGCCATTACACGCCATCAAAGTAAGTATCCAATAATGCTTGGGATTGACTTGTATATATATATAGTTTGGAAAGGAATAACACCATGGTGGTGGTTGAGTGTGTCTCCCTCTTAAATATATTTTATGATGGAATTATGGTCACCTTACCTTACCCTTTGATAAGTGGTTGGGTTGGGATGTAAATTTATTTTTTAAACATAGATTGCATGCTAGTTTTACTTGATGTTAACCACATGTGTTTTCTATGTGCTATCATTTGACCCCACCATAAACTTAAGTTGTCTATTTGTTGTCATGTGAGCCCACCAATAAATTTTAAATATATCAATGAATTTGTAAACCTAACCTAATCCCTGGTTAAGTGAAGCAATAAATTTTAGATATATCAATGAATTTGTAAACCTAACCAAATCCCTCGTTAAGGGAAGTTTTTTGTTTTCTTTGTTTAAAGGTCGACTTATTATAATAGAATTATTATAAACAGCATTGTAAAAAGTCAACATTGGTTTTTTAAAAATATTCCTAAAGGTCGAAAAATTCAAGTATATTTATTGAGAAAACGTTAAATTCAGGATCAACTTGATAAAAAACCAAATAGATTAGCTGGAGGTCATCTTAAGCTTCCAATGTCATCAATGACATTAGCGAGCGATAGTCATCAATGATATTATCATTTTCAATTCCTGTGATCAGAGCGACATTAATTTTTTAATATCAATAATATTTTTATTATATATATATATATATATATATATATATATATATATTATATTTATTTCTTTATTGGAGGAAATATTTTAGTAATTTTTATTGAAGATATCATATTTTATTAGTTTATTAGTTTAACCTAATCCTGAGGGTGTCGATGAGAATTGACTCCATGACTTCTTATTAAAGAGGCGTTTTATGAGAACTTGACCAATTGAGCTCTCATCATCGAGGCATAACATTTTTATTTTTAATATCAATAACATTTTATTTTGAGAGAGATGAAATTTTGTGGAGGATCTTTAACATTGTCCAACGTTTCAGGTAGACACACCACCTATCATCAAGACTCGAGAATTGAATGATCACAATCAACTACTGTGGATTCTTCTATAGAAAAAGGTTTCAAATTAGATAATATTAAAATAACAAAATATTCGCTCAAAAATAACATTAACATATTAAATAGTCATTAAAGAATGAAATAAAATAGTGACATTAAATTAAAATGAAATAATTAGCTTTTGAATGAAAAGGTAAAGTCAACAGATTGACATAATTAATTAATTAAAAAAATAAAAGAAATAAATAATTTAAAAAAAGTGAAGGCTATATTGAGATACACTAATTAGGAGTTAAGAGCAAGGTTTAATCCCATATATTGCCAAAAAATGAAGGAAAATAAGCGAAGAAGGAGAAAATATTTGAAATTGATTTTTTTTTTTTAAATTGAAAATATTTTTATAATGAATTATAAACAACAAAGTAAATTAAATATATGATATCTTTAACTAAAGATAGTTAAAATAATGAGTTGGATAGTGGATTACTAGTTGCCAAGAATGACTTAATTTATAGCCATCTTCTCGATTAAAGTTTATCGGGTGCTTCTCAATTTCAAGGGCCTCTCTAATGATTTTGGAGTTGTAAAATGGAACATATGTGAGAATTTTGGTTTGATTAAAGCATACTAGATGTTTTGAATTGAAAGAGTGCTCGACTATGACAGACTTTGATAACCAAAGATGATTGGTGTCAGCAATATCTTCTTTGATTTGAGATTTGAAGGGCCGCCTAGTCTGGCCAATGCATAATTTTCCACATGAACATGGGACCTGGTGAACCCTAAACTCAATATGGGGTCAGGCATATCTTTGGTTGATTGAAATATCTGCTCCAAAGTTTTGTGGGGTTTATAAACGGTCTTAATGTTCTTTTTCTGCAAGATTTTTGCTATAATGTTAGTGGTCCCTTTTATGTAAGGGAGAGAGACTCGACCTTGAGGAGGAGAGAAAGGAGGGTTACTGGATTTGGAATTAGAGACAATATTGAAAGCTTTATTGATTTGAGAAGAGGCATTGTCATTAGCTTTGAAAGCTTGGAATATGTGGGTTTTTTCTGAGGGAAGGAATTGGGGAGCATAAATTTTAAGGGCACAAAAAATGAGGGCTTTAAGAATGCCAAATTTTTGGGAAGGAATGCCATAATTTTGAGAATCCTTCATAATTCGTTACAAGATTAAATGACTCTCTCTATAACTTTGAGCATCTTTGATAAGATTTGGTCAACAATACATTAAACTTTTAATTATGTAATAATAACATTGACATTACTTGTATAATGCAATATGACTTTAGAGAGAGACGAGTTTTATGTGACCTTCATGCTCGCGCATATATCTATCTATCTATATATATATATATATATATATATATATATATATATATATATATATATATATATAAGAGCGAGCATGAAGGTCACATAAAACTCGTCTCTCTCTCTCTCTCTCTCTCTCTCTATATATATATATATATATATATATATATAACATTTCATGGATTTATATAAAGGAAAATCATAATGTAAATGCCTTAAATTCTTGCCATTTTTTGGTCATATTTTCTAATAAGTCTCATCCCAATTTTAGCTAAAAATGGTTGGAAAGATATATTTGAGTTGTTAAATTTGTACATATTAAGTATCTGTGGGCTTTGTAGGTCTCTGAATTCGTTCTTGCATTTAAGTAGCAATTTCATCCATAACTATATGACAATCAAACTAATAGACAAAATGACTTTTTTGGCTGAAATTTGGCAATACAATTTCGAGCAAGATTGTTGTTTCTTATTGTTTAAAATGCATTTTTGAACCCATGAATGGATTAAGCACCCTCAAAAACCCCCGAGACATTTAAACTTTGCAAATTAAACAATTTAAATTATGAATCTTAAAATTTCTACTGGTCTGGGAAAAAATAAATAGAAAAAAATGTCTAGAAAAGTACTATTTCATTTATTAGTTAAACTATACATAATTATATTACTCTATTCAAACAATAAAAACAAAAATATAAAACAATTAAACTTCTTGCCATTCTTTTTATAAATATTTCTTATTTAACTTCAACATTTCATAAAATACTTAAAAAAACATATCCATCACCATGCTCTACTTATTTGTACTATTCATACAACACTCCCTTAATAAAACCACTAAACATTTCTCACTTAATTTTGGAAAATTGAATCACTTTAAGGTAATATCACTGCTTCTCTTCAAACTAGTCATACAACACTCCCTTAATAAAACTGCTAAACATGTCTCACTTAATTTGGAGAATTGAATCATGATAAGGTAATATCATTACCTCTCTTTAAGAACTAGTGCATTACCCAATGGGAATTTTCTAGTGTCACCTAATCAAATATTTTGATGAGAAGAATGTCAATGGCACTAATAATTAAGATCTGTGTCTATCACCACACCTAATTTATGTAGAGTAACCATGAAACTTTTTATCAAAACATCAATTTTATTATTAAAGTGATTTTTTGTTTTTGTTTTTGTAAATTAAGGTTTTATTCATTCATTAAAAAAATATATCAGTACCAAAATGTAAGTATTCTCACTCTGATTAGGTTTATTGACTATTATTAGCAATATATGGAAAATAAACATAAGTACAACTAGAGACATAATGCACAACTTAGTATGCCAAAAGCATGAAAAGAACAATAAAGCAAGTAGAACACATGTAACCATGCTCAGTCATTAGAAGTAATAGAGGCAGAATTATCTGGTCCAGTCCCCAGAGGAGGAGGGGGACGGTAAGTGCATTGGACATGCTTCTCGAAATGAGCCATCCATGTCTCCAGTTTTTCCACCTTTTCAGATAGCAAATCCTGACCACAACATACCACCACGATCCTCTCCTAGACATGGCATTGGAAGTAATGCAACTGGTTGAGTGTAGCAATGACAACTTCATGTTCTTCCTTCTTAGTTATCATGAATTTCCAATTGATCTAGAACACACTGGACCAGGTCCCGACAATCCTCAGAGCAACACTGCTGACCAACAACCCCTGCATGCCTTGACCAATGCGATCCACCTCATCCACTAGCTCCGCCCCCACACGTCACATTGCCCAGCTTCCTAATCCGCGTTGCTTGCCCACCTCGAGTTGCTCTTGAGCCACCCCTGCCACCACAGCCCCCAAAGATTGCTTGACCCATGTTACCAACAGTTCTACCTCCCCGCGCATAATGCTCAGGCACATGGTCCACCACCGCCACCTGTAAATTCTTATGACACCCCCAAGCTGGCTGAAATTCCCTTCGACTGGGGTTTGGAGCGGGAGTTACGCAACATGGGTCACATTATGAAAGCCCAGGAAAACTCTTTAGAGATAGGAACACCTGCTAACAATGTCACCACCCAACTCACCAAAATATGCGACAAAGCGACAAACAACCCTGAATTAGCTAGAAGACTTCGACGACAAGGGACTGTTGACCCACTATTTACAACTCGAGGAAATATAAATGAGACCACAACTAGGAAACACACCAAGCATACCAAAATCTTGACAATGCCTCTGTTAGAGGAAGCAACAAGAAACAAAGACGCAGACTAGGCGACAAGACATCCAACCACCAACCCATTAGGTACGAGCCCCCCCTGAAAACAGTTTGTCATAGACACCCTAAGACAACCCCACCCCACCCCCCCAAGCCCCAATAAATGTTCACCCAATAGTGGGTCATGGGAGGCCACAAAAAAGTGATGAAAATAAGAGACTTGAGAAGAGGACGGTTAACAAGATACACAGACACCCCGCAAACATAGAAGGGATTTGGGAAGAGAATTGACTAACAACACAGAAAAGGGCTCAAGGGTCTACTTGATAACCAAATACAATTCACTTAAACATCAGAAAAGGACAGGAAACCCCACACAAGAAAGGGAACTTATAATTTTTATAACCCGAAGGATGAGGAGGAGATGATGGCTACGAAATCGCCACCATTCCCATATAAGCCACCAGCCAGAGAAACCCGTGAGACCACCAGAGCTCAATCCTTAAACAACTAACTACCAAATTGTCCCAAAATATACTTCTCCTTCTATTGGACTTGGTTAGGCGGTGGACTTGGCTTATGGCCTCCGTCTATTGGACTTGTTGTCCTTGAACAAACATGGAGATCAACAATCGCCATATACCAACAACCCTCACCCACTCTCAATCCCAAAGAAACTGATTGAAAACTCGCACGCCACATCGTTAATTCCCCCATACTGCTAACACAATGGGAGGATGGGGTGACCAACCTCGACACCATCTGCTAGATGTTTATCAACATAACCCACGCGTCTGGGTATCCTCGATGTTCATCACCCCCATTAGGGACAAAGTGAATTAAATTTTGATATGAGGAAAAAATATCATTCTACTTCACCAAAAGTTTAAACATAGAAATATATGGATGTTGTCATATTTTTCCAATCATTTTACTTAATCTTTAAGTAAAAAAATAGAAAAATATTATTTTTTTTTAAAACCAATCTCAAAAAATTAATAAATCTGTTGACAAAATTACACATGGTACAACTATTTCTTAAATATCACAACATTACACCATATCTCCAAACACTTAAACCCCATGCATAGAAAAAACAAATCATTCACCAACTACTAAAACTCAAATCCTTAAACTTAAAATAAAAAAAATTAATGATAAAATTTTCATAATTCAAATATAATATATTTAAAAAATTCAAGCTATTTTAAAAATTAAAATAATACAAATCCAGTAAAAAAATAAAATGAACTTTCAATGATTCTTTTATAATCAAATTCCAAATCATAATCTTTTCTTTGCCACCTACTCGAACCTATCAAAATCTCATTCCCTTCCCATCATACATTTATTTATTTAAATTTAAAAAATGAAAGAATACTTTTATATAGCTATGTGTTTCGTGAGGCACAAGAATTTGTATCATATTTCCAATTGATTTTCCCAAGAGTCAAAAGTCTTCATCTTCTAGAAGGATATTAATTCAACCGCCTCACATAAGTCCACTCTCTTTAGCATTCCAATCCATTGAATTTGGTTGAGTTGCCCAAGTGGGGACTCTTTCTAAACAAGTTTTGCTTTGCCATTCCAATCCACCATGTGGATTTGTTAGAGTTGGCCATGTGGGAACTCTTCATCCAGAGGTTTTGCTTGGTCATTCACATTCATGGAGTACATTGATTATTAATTAATTTTGGTTTTCATGAGATTGGGTAAGCATATAAAAGTGCATGGCAGAAGTAAAGCAATTTAAAATAAAAAGTAAGTTTGAATAGTGAAATATTTATTTTTGAGTTTGAATAATAGAATGTGGGTTGCTCATGAGATTGGTAAGCATATAAAAGTGCATGGGAGAAGTAAAGCAATTTAAAAGAAAAAGTAAGTTTGAATAGTAAAATATTTATTTTCGAGTTTGAATAAGAGAATGTGGGTTGCTCATGAGATTGGTAAGCATATAAAAGTGCATGGGTGAAGTAAATCAATTTAAAAGAAAAAAGTAAGTTTGAATAGTAAAATATTTATTTTTAAGTTTGAATAGTAGAATGTGGGTTGTTAGCAAAAGTTATA
>APFE031538150.1:34691-48859 GCA_000404065.3 Pinus taeda | reverse complement strand
AATTCCAAGTAAAGAATTATTATAAAAATAAATAAAATTACATTATATTTTTTCTATGTGGTTCCTATTATTTGTATTAGGCATATCTACTCTGAGGGGAAGGCATCATTTCCTAGAGACTCAATCATGGATGGGTGAGGAACTGGGTGAAGAGTTTATAGGAAATGATTGAGTCTATAGGAAATGATGCCTTCTCCTTCGAATATATATTTAATGACCAGGACTCAACCAATTGAGTTAACCCTCAAGGCTAATAAAATAACATTATTATTAAATAGATTAATGAAATTATATATTCATAAGGCGAATTGCTACCATACTCTACTCACCACATGTCCTCTAATGACCGGGTCTCAAACATTATTATATTTTAGGGTTGTATTTTCCATTATTTAAATAATAATATTAAAATAATAATTTTAAAAAATTGAATTATATTTAAAGATATTTTATAATAAAGAATATTTATAGGATAGTTTATTTGATAAAGTTTGTAAATATGTGATGCAACATTTTATAAAGTTTCTAGTTTGATTCCTAATTAACTTGTGTATAGTGTATATAATTATTTTAATTGTTGATTCAAAAAATTCCAAGTAAAGAATTATTATAAAAATAAATAAAATTACATTATTTTTTTCTATGTGGTTCCTATTATTTGTATTAGGCATATCTACTGGAAGGGGAAGGCATCATTTCCTATAGACTCAATCATGGATGGGTGAAGGAACTGGGCGAAGAGTTTATAGGAAATGATTGAGTCTATAGGAAATGACGCCTTCTCCTTCTAATAGATATTTAATGACCAGGACTCAACCAATTGAGCTAACTGTCAAGGCTAATAAAATAACATTATTATTAAATAGATTAATGAAATTATATATTCATAAGGCCAGTTGACTACATACTCTACTCTACCACATGTGCTTTAATGACCAATAAAATAACATTATTATTAAATAGATTAATGAAATTATATATTCATAAGGCCAGTTGACTACATACTCTACTCTACCACACGTGCTTTAATGACCAGGTCTCAACCATTATTATTAAATAGATTAATGAAATTATATATTCATAAGGTGATTTGACTACATACTCTACCCTACTCCCTTTGGTTTTGAACTTGTGACCTCTTAGAAGGAAACACACACTCTTAACCATTAGGCTCATTCAAGTATTATTATTCATATATTTAATATTTATGTTTCTATAATTATTTTAAATATTAATTATAAAAAACTAAATAAATTAAGATTATTTAATTTATTATATTATTTTCAATTTTTTGGAATAATCATATTCTAAATGAATGAATAGATTTCATAATAAAATAGATTTTGATATGCATTTTTCGAACTAAATTCATTATAATTAATATGTCAAAAACCATCCAAAAATGAGTAGTTCGCACACAAAATTAACATTAAGTACTCAAAGAAGTTATTCATGTTCAAATAAGTTTTTACTATAAATGATATCTATCCATATTAAAAAACACATATTCTTAACTATAATAATACCTAAATGTTTTACTTAGCAATAAGATATTAAAATTTATAATATAAAATAACAATTAAATAAAGATAAATTAAAATATCCATTAAAAATACATTATTTTAACTAATAGCATTAATCTTAAAATAAAAGAATTAAAAAAAAAAACATTAAAATCCATATTTCTTTAAAACGTGCCATATTATTATTAAACAAATCATATTAAAGTTAAACTCCTCAAACAATCGAACATTATTAAAGTTAAACATCTCAAACCATCAAAAATTTTGTTTAGTCTAAAGAAAAGAAAATTCTAAATTAATAATTGATAAGATATTTCATTTACTGTTAAAACTTACTTTAACAGTGTCATATTATCATTAAACAAATCATATTAAAGTCAAACCTCTCAAACAATCCAATATTATTAAAGTTAAACATCTCAAACCATCAAAAATTTTGTTTAGTCTAAAGAAAAGAAAATTCTAAATTAATAATTGATAAAATATTTCATTTATAGTTAAAACTTACTTTAACAGTGTCATATTATCATTAACCAAATCATATTAAAGTCAAACCTCTCAAACAATCCTTAACATGAATATCCTGTGTGAACTATTGGTTTTTTTTTTGTTTTTATGGTTTTTGAGATACTGGTTATTATTAATTATTATGAATTTAGTTTGAAAATGTAATATAAAAATCTATTTTACAAATGAAATCTATTTATTGATTTAAGAAATAATTATTCTAAAATTTTTAAAATAATATAACAAATTTAAATAAATTTGATTATAAAATAGAGGTTTTTATAATTAATATTTAAATATAATTATAATAAATATAATTTATAATGAAATATAATTATTTAATTTTAAATTTATTATTTTCTAAATTATAATTTAATTTATTTAGCTTATTAAATTAATTTAATTTTGGCCCATTTTTTAAATTAATATTAAATTTTATATAATAAAATTTAAAATTTTTTAGAACTCTTTTATTATATCGAAGATGATGATTAACGTCCCATTAAAATTAATTATAATTATCAAATTTAAAAAAAAAAATAAAATTAATAAAAAATATTTTAAATATTTTATTTTTGTAATTACCAAAAAAAAACGTTTAAAAATAAATATCATTTTGTATAATAAATTTTAAAATTCCAACAAAATGTTGTCCTAATAAAACAGTTTTTAAATCACTAATCATTTGATATAGTAGCATATAATAATGCCAACTAAATCTCCTCGTAATACAACATTTATAACCTATTAACCTCAAAAACTGTCTTAAAAGTAAAACAATACAATTATAATGTAATTACGAGTATTAAAACAAAACAATTATAATGTATTTACCTCTGATTGTGACTCATGGCAATGATCATAATGTAATGTTTTCAAATTCTACCACTCAGGAAACTATGACAGCATAGTAACCCACAACCTGTCATCCCTTATCTTTAGACTCTCACCTACTCTCACACTTTTTATAACTAAGCGAACGACTACAGCACAGATCTAGGCAACTATGACTATTACTGCTAGACCACAACCAAATAAAACCAATTGCTTATGTCCACTGTCACATCAATTTATGCAAAACCTCCCCGAGCAATCGCTGCACTAAATATTTATGTAGAACGTGATGAACAATGAATTAAAAAAAAATTAAATTAAGATATTGTTATGCCCTAATGACGATGTTAGCAAAAGTGTCGGAGGGTGGGGGAGAAACCGAAGAAAGCGTTTTTGAATACCGCAAAAGAAAAAGGTCGGTATATGTTTTAATGAAACTCTGTAATTTCACTGAAGATGCAAGGAAGGAGCGGTCTGAAATAACACCCCAGGCTGGCATTTTACTGGATGTGTCTACATATTTTGACACCCATTAAGCTACTGTGAAAGCCCAGATGGAGTTCTCTTGAATTGAACGGGTCACAGCGCATGGGTATTTTACTGGTCCACGAAGTTCGCAGGGTTTTATGCTGAACAGAGATCCAGTTTTTATGGTGTTGATCGTGCTCTCCCCGGTTTAATAGAGAAACCCAACTCATTTCTTTGGCACCCACGTTTCCTTCCGTTTTGCATTGTGGTCAAACATTGTTGGCTAAACCGTTTCTGGGGGCAAACTTTTCTGCTTATAAATTCTTCACAGGTTAAGGCCTGTTCAGATACAGTTTTGGAGACATGCGCCGGATGTGATGGCCAGAGAGGTAAGATCTCGTTAATATATATATATATATATATATGCAACGAGATATAAAAAGCTGTTTGGATTTAGTAAGAAGGTGATAAACCGACTTCCAGTGTTTGTCCATATGTATGTATCTATGTAGCTATGTCTGTATAAGTTGTTGGGTTTAATAGGTAGGTGTTAACTGTGTGTCAACCTCTGAATCTGTATATATCTTCAAGGTATTTTATTTTTTATGTAAATTTTCATGATGTATTTGTCTATGCCTTATAGGAATCTTGTTCGGGCTTATGTTTTAAGTTCTTGAGATGTATTAAAGGTGTTCCATGTCTGTATTTTTATGTATATTTTTCTTAATATCCTTTTTGTATGTGCCTGTTTTCCTGGCTTTTCCTTGGGGTTTTCTGTTTTCTTCTGTTAATGGTTTCTAGAGTTTGGTTGGAGGAGGAGAGGAAGATCAATGGTATAGTTGTCTGTCTCAGAATTAGGTCTAGCCATTCAGACTTTAGATATTCTTAAAGAGATAAATTATGGTCGCAGGGAGGTTGTATGTCTAGAAAATTTGTGATTTTTACTGATCCTAGTCAATGGGTTTGGCATGAGACAGCTGGAGGTGTCTTGTTTGAGAATCCTTGACTTCCTTTTTAGTTTTTCTGTAATATTTGGAAAGGAGAGATATGGGCTTAAAGTCTCTGGATGGAGGAATTCATTTGTTGTTGAATATCGTTTACAGGATATGGGGGAGAAGGGATTGAAGCATTCGGTACCGAGCAGTTTGGGCGGCGGTGGATGTTGCGACATGAGTCTGAAATGCAGGTGCAGGTGGAGATGGGATTCTCCGGCTCGTACATGCGTGTTATCGCTTACCTTTATCTTTTTCCTAGCATCGTTTCTAATTTTTGGGGCTTTGGGGATGTTCTTTGCTTGGCTTACATTCTCTCCTTTCGAGAAACCTGCCATGAGCCCTTTTGGTTGTCGAGAGGATAATGAAGGATCATGGTCTATCGGAGTTTATCGTGGAAGAAATCCATTCGCATTGCATCCTATTGAGGAGGTAAATGATCCTTGACATGCATACTTAAGGTCCTCCTAATTTAAATTTCCTGGCAGGGAGACGACACTGGAGATTTATGAACAACATCACTAGTGAATTCATAATATCAAATGACTAATTCTTAGCTTATCAATCTTAACAGGAAGGAATTTCGAACGACAGAAGCTCAGCCTGGCCTGTGGCTAATCCTGTATTTACATGTGCATCAGCTTCTGATAGCAGTCACCCGAGCAATTTTGTGGCAGATCCTTTTCTCTATATTCAGGTTTGTTTTCTTCATTTCAACAGGGCCATCATAGTTTCTCGTTTCGGGTAATGGAGTCTGAATCCTGCAAGGCCTCCATAGTTACAATTTTTGGAGAATTTAGTGTTTTAAATTATTTGAAATGGACGGTGTCTTTGATCTCTCGGGGAAAGTTTTTTCATGTTTTTTAGAACTAAAAGTTGGCATTTTTGCTATCAGCTTAATTTTCTTTTTGGTCATAATATTCAGTACATGGTATTTGTTAGTAATTCTGTCATTGTTGGTAAGAAAATAGGATTTTCATTTCAAAGTGATCACCTGTGCATGTGCTTTCAGGTACAGAGTATAAAATATGGATTTTTATCTATCCCTGCTAACTTCCAGAAGTTGTTCAACCTAAAAGGTAGAGACCTCAGACCAGTAATATGTTGACTGTCCATCCGGAATAAATCATATTGCTTATAGTGTGATCCATGGGTCAAAATCATTCATATAAACTTCCCTCTAGTTATTCGTTATTAAAAAACACACTTAAACTGAAAGATATAGACAAAGACAGCATAATTTTGCTTTCTTCTGATAGTGCACTTATCTGGTACCTGTGGATCTTCTTGATTGCTGATGAGTAGCTGAGCAAACTCTACAGTTTCTTCCAGGTGGGACAACAAGAGGCATTCCTGAGCTTGGCCTACAGGAGGTGCACCATCTTTATTAGAGATTCTGGCTTCATGTCTATTATACTCCCTTAAATATGTTGGATGTGTAAGCCATCTATCCCTTGGTCCACCGAAATTCTATCCAGCCTGCTACAGATGTTCAGATTATGGGTATTCATACTTGCTTTTAGCTATGCAATATTCCTGTTTGAGGTGTCAGCATTATGGTAGGTTGGTTCTGCTATCTACCTCTGTGAAGGTGACGAGAGGAAGTTATCATCGTTCTCCTCGAGCTCATACTTGGACAGAAGAATGAGTACAGAACAAAGTTCTCCATGAGATGGTACCTATTTCTTACAGGCTTTGGTAATAAATTATGGATCGTGAGAATACATAGGGTGGTATCAGGTATGGAATGTTCCTTGCAAAGCCCCTGGATTCTTTTACCTCAAATGGCAGTAATTCAATTTGGGATAATAGAATTTTAATAATTACCATTAGCTTCATCCTCTCCTAAAGTTTGAGGAGTGAGGGAGGATGGAGGGCGTTGATAATTAGTGGCTTAAGATGAATTGGAGAGGATGACCAGCTGGTTGTCCAACCAATGCTTCTTGAATGATTATTATCAGCTTCAATAATTTTAAATTTCTCCCTCTTAATATGCCTTTATTAACTATCCAATCAGCAATTTTATTGGTTGACCTTCTAGTATGGACAAAATAGATGTTCATTCTGGCCTTATCTTGTTCAAATCAGGCTATCTTACTTTTTATAAGCTAATCACTTTAGTTTCCCGTGAATTTGCCTATTGGAATGTCAATGAGTAATTTGGAGCCCCATTCAACCTCTACTGAATAGATGCTATTACTTATGCAAAGCTTGATCCTTTCTGTCGAAGCTTCGGCATCGATCCGATTGTAAGCTGCCATGCCAATAAGTTCATAACATATATAAAGATTCTTCCCTCTTTATCTTTAGGGACTCCACCAGACCTTGCCCAGCCAAGGTTACATCTGGCGGCTGTGTTAAAGTGAATTTTAATCATCTCATCCTTAGGAGGGATCCAAGTCACTTGAGGATTTGGAGTATCCTTTATTTGTTCTCCTTTAACGGGACACTTTTAATAATTTTTACATTAATAGGTCATTAGCTTATGAAACTAATAGACTGTGTATAAGATGCTCATCAAAATGCCTTCTTGCATTGTGGTTATTCAGTAGAAAGTTATAGGTAGCATATAAGATGTTTATTTAGGACAGATAGCAGCTTCATATGTCCTGAACAATCTTTTGTTGTCAAACGAGATAATATTATATGCTATTGCACAAACTTCTTTATGATGGAAACTTTCAACTGCAGTTCCATACCCTTATTTCTCATATGGAGCTAGCATAGTAATCGTTGAATTCTACCCCTTGTTATGTTGCCTGTACATATATTGAAGTATGTAGAGGTAGAGACTGTTTCTATGGCAAGATGTAGAATTAGCATATAAGAGGGTATATGCAGCATATAAAGTGTTTATTTGTAACAAGAAGCGACTTCATATATTTCTGGATTTAAGACTTCTGTGGTTAATATCTTCTAGCTTAGCAACCGGAGAACCCACAGTAAAGATATGGTTTTTACTGTGGGTTCTCCAGTTGCTAAGCTAGAAGACTTCATATATTCTTCAATCATTTTTTTAAGATGAGAAAGTATTATATGCCATAGCACAGACTTCTTTATGATGAAAAGATCTAATTTTAAATGCACATCCTTCTCATACGAGAGTAGCCTGGTACTGGGGTGAATCACTGAATCCCTTTTCCTTGTTATGTTTTCAGTACATTTTGAAGAAGTATGTAGAGGTTGAGACTGGTTCTATGATAAGATGTAGAATCTGTATATAACAGGATATATGCTAGTTCTCTTCATGAGCACCACCCCGTCCCATCCCCGCTACCCCTTGCCCTAGCCATTCCATTTGTTAGCGACCTCATTCCAGTGACAAGGTTTTCTGAGTGGTTGTATTTCCAATATGGCAATGGGCCATAATCTAAGTTGTTCAAGTTTCTGGAATGAGGGAATGTCAGATTCCAGAGACATGGAAATTTCAAGGGAAGGGAAGGTTGGAAGTGTACAAGTTTCTGGAATGAGGGAATGTCAGACTCCAGAGACATCTGTATGAGTGTCTGGAATATCTAGAGGCTTTGCTCAAATTCCAAGGGAATGGAAGGTTGGAAGTGGCAATATATATATATATTTGGGTATTTGAGTGAATTGAGTTATGCATGCACCCATATAAAATCTTACATGGTATCAAAGTAGATATCTGTGGACGAGTTAGTAATGATGAAGGGTTACAAGAACCAAGTAAAGAGAAGTCTAAGGCAAGTGGCAGTTACAAGTTATTTGATGTTAACAGTAAAAGGTGAAGAAAAATTAATGAAGGTGAATTAAGGTTTTTAAGACTGAAACTTGAGTTAGATTTAACTAGTTTTAAGAAGGGCAAAACCTTATCCTGCATATGGCATATTAAATAGTGGTTGTTCCAGCAGCAATAGCAGATTTGGTGGCTGAATTTGTCAGCAGCAAAGGAAGACCACAGGTGGCATCTGGCAGTACAAAATGCAGACAGCAGTAACATTAGATTATTGATATTCCATAAAGAAGAGTGGCATGATTACCTCAGCAGCGATGATTTTACTCATTTATGATGGCAGCAGGCGATATTATATGACTTCATGACATGAATCCACACAGTGAACAAGTCCAATGCCGCAGGGCAGACCTGATTCCGTTCGCAAGCCAAATCTCCACAGCATCTTGCAGATGAGTCTGCAGATGTTCAAAATGAATTTTCAATGAGAAATATTTCTAAGACAATTTTCCATGAAAGCAAAATCTCTGCAGCACCTTGCAGATGAGTCTGCAAATAATCAATATGAACTTTCAACGAGAAATATTCCTAACACAATATTCCATGAACTGGGCATTGGATTAATTATTCAGTGGAAAGTATTTTTTCCACCCGGACATCAGTGTCAGCAGCAAGCAAAATATTTCCGAAATCAGACTAGGAAATGAGAAAAAACATGGCAGTATGTTGCCTAGACCGGAAACATTCAGATGAAGGGACAGTAATCTGGGGCACCATGCTAAAAATAAAAATAAAATTAAAAGGAAAAATTTAAAAACAAATGTGATTTGAGACATCCAAAAACATTAAAAAACAATGCACAGTTGTGGCATCAGAAGGCACCTCTTTGGGTAGCAGAGGTGGAGGTGTGACATGAAGAAAGATTCTAATGTTTGAAGTTTACAGAGCATGCAGAGGTTCAGAATGCTCCAGACATTAGAAGGGTGAGATCTTGGGTCTCTTCTCAGCCTTCCCGTCTGGGAGATCGACAGATACCATTGAGAGCAGTTCAATGAGATCTTGGGTCTCTTCTCAGGTTCTCAGAGCACTAGAGGGACCAGCTCCAGAGAGTTCTAGAGCAGGGCGCTCCTGACACGTCCGAGTACCTCCCAATCCCAAAGGATTGGCCAGAGACCTATTCAGAGTTTCTTCCTTTCAACCTTGGATGCTAGGAGTAGCCTGTCCTTTCAACCTCGGACCAAACTTTTAGGCTTTGTGAAAATGTTCCAAATATTTATAATTATTCTTTATATTTCTTGAAGTTTGATGGATTGGGTCAATAGTGGTGGACCATGTTTCGATGCTTTGCTATTTGTCTGTTTGGCCCGTTGTGGTAGAATACTGAAACTAGAAGTTGTTATACGTTTCTGGATAGTTAGCTCAGGATTGAGAATTTTTAATCAAATTACTGAAGATGGTAGTTAGCTTGTTCATCATAAAACTGACTGATATGTTGTTGATGTATAGGGAGATGTTCTGTACCTGTTCTTTGAGACAAAGAATGCTTTAACAATGCAAGGAGACATTGGTGTGGCAAAAAGCATTGATCAAGGAGCCACCTGGCAACATTTAGGCATTGCTTTAGACGAAGAGTTTCATCTTTCTTATCCTTATGTTTTTGACTATGATGGGCAGGTGAGGCAATATATATCTTATCAATGTGATTTCATAAACATTTGTTTGGCAGTGAACGATGTTTCATTGGGGTTCTTGTTTAATTAGAACTGATAGTTGAGTTCCTGAAATCTAGGCAACTTCTATACAATTACGATCTCATTTTAAGTATGCGATTCTTATTGATACATGCACTGCTTACAACCTTTGTCTGCATTTGCTCTCTTCTGTGTTATTGATATTTACACACCCAATGAGCCAATCCCTAAATGGGTAGGACCTGTACTCTCCTCTGGGCATGTACAGGTCGACTAATGGGGTTTTATCATTTACCCTCCCTATTGTGATCATGGCAAAGTCCCAGGTCATGGTGATTGCAATAGAGAGTTCTCAAAGTGTCGTGTGAACCTCATAAATTATGATGAGAACGTGGTGCTTAGTAAACACAGAATTATGTTCAAGCTCTGAGTCTCACCAGCTCCAAATCAAAATTAGTTCACTTTTCAAACTTCATCTTGTCAAATGTAAACAAGACAATTTGTTTAGTAAATGGTTTTGTGAAAATTTTGAGTGACATTAGGATTAATTGGTAAACTTTATAGCAGAAAATTTTGATGAGGTGGAGGAACATATGCATTCCTCAGGCTTTTGTTGAATGCATCTTTGCTTTGCACAGAACGTTTTTCAATATTGAAAGAATGTTTCTGGAACCTAAGATGATCAACATTAATTTTGTGCTTGTTTTAAATGTGTTAGTTTGAAATGATCTGCATTGCCCCCTTTATCATCCTCTTCAGGGTACATTTCAAAAGAGCAACACTGTTTAGTAACAGCAACAAATTGATATTTAAGAGCATTGGTCTGAACAAAATAGTAGAGAGGGTGGCAATTTTCTTGTGTAAATCATGAGATTTGATTCTGATTTCTGCCTGACTTTTTCCTTATGCAAATAAAGCAGGTTTCCTAATTTTCATTCCTTTTTCTCATTATGTCGTCATCGATGTCATCTATTTCAGTTTTATAGATATTTTTTCCGCACACTTTCCTCTTACACTGCTGTTTTGTATATGCAGATATACATGATGCCCGAGAGTAGTCAGAAAGGGGATCTCCGTCTTTACCGGGCATTGAATTTTCCTCTGGAGTGGAGACTGGAAAAGGTGCTTCTTAAGAAGCCACTTGTAGACACTGCCTTGATCCACTATAATGAAAATTACTGGCTTTTTGGATCAGATGTCAGTCGGTTTGGTGCAATAAAAAATGGAGAGCTGGAAATCTGGTATGCTAATTCACCTCTTGGCCCATGGAAACAACATAAGGGCAATCCTGTGCATAATTTTGATAAAAGCTTAGGTGCAAGGAATGCTGGAAGGCCTTTTGTGTATGATGGACATCTCTATCGCATGGGTCAAGATTGTGGTGACACTTATGGGCATCGTATACGAGCATTTAAAGTAGAAGTGCTCACCAAGGAAAAGTACAGAGAAGTAGAAGTTCCCCTTGGAATTGTCGAGTCTAGGAAAGGACGAAATGCATGGAATGGGATTCGATATCATCATCTGGATGCACAACAACTACCCTCAGGAGATTGGATAGCAGTGATGGATGGAGACAGAGTTCCTTCTGGTGATTCAACAAGGAGGTTCCTACTTGGATCATTGACATTGTTATTTTTAGGAATACTGGTTATTCTTGTGGGTGTTCTACTGGGTGTGGTCAGATGTGTTTTTCCCTTAAGCAGGTGCCTAGGTGCTGGAAAGAGAAGTGATACTCTGCCATTCTGGACACATCCTCAATTTACATCAAAGCTGCACAAGGCATTTGCTCGCTTGAATAGAAGTAGCTCTGCCTTAAGGGGGAGAATCAGGTTAAACACATGTGGAGGCACATTGCTTCTGTGTTTTCTTTTTTTCCTTGGAGCAGCATCAATCTGTTTTACTGTACGGTGTTTTTTTGGGGGTAATGGCGCAGAAGAGGCATATCCCGTGGAAGGACAGTATTCCCAGTTTACCATGCTTACTATGACTTATGAAGCAAGACTTTGGAATTTGAAGATGTATATCAAGCACTACTCTCGGTGTGCATCGGTTAGGGAGATAGTTGTTATTTGGAATAAGGGCCAGCCTCCAAATCCCAATGACTTTGATTCAACTGTACCAGTTCGTATAAGAGTTGAACAGAAAAATTCTTTAAACAACCGTTTCAAGGCTGATCCTCTGATTAAGACAAGAGCCGTACTTGAATTGGATGATGATATAATGATGACATGCAATGATGTTGAAAGAGGGTTCAAAGCATGGCGTGAACATCCTGATAGGCTTGTGGGGTTCTATCCCCGTCTTATAGATGGGAGTCCTTTGAAATACAGAGATGAAAAGTATGCCCGTACAAGGAAAGGTTATAATATGATTTTGACAGGGGCTGCGTTCATGGATAGCCAGTCAGCATTTCAGAAGTACTTTAGCGATGAAGCAAAAGAGGGGAGAGATATCGTTGACAAGTACTTCAACTGTGAAGACATCCTAATGAATTTTCTTCTTGCAAATGAGAGCTCCTTAAGAACAGTTGAGTATGTTCATCCAGCGTGGGCTATTGACACATCAAAGCTTTCCAGCGCAGCTATTAGCAGAAATACCCAGGTACATTACAGGACAAGGACGCATTGTTTGTTGAAGTTCTCTGAAATATATGGTCATCTTCCTCTACAGAAGTGGGAGTTTGACAGTCGAAAAGATGGTTGGGACTTATAGTATAACAGGAAGAAGTTGAAAAACTGTATATTGTTGCAGCTATTTGTATCACTTACTCAACCCTTGAAAAAGTTTTGATGCACCATTTCTTTCTATGTACTGGACCACTTGTACATTAATCCAACCATCTTTTGCTCCTAGTATATTGAATCTCAATTTTTTGTTTGCAACCCTGTAAGTATGTCCCAATTTGTAGTTTGTGGCCCTGTAAGAATCTCCCAATTTTTAGTTTGCGGCCTTATAAGAATGCTGTTGCATTGTGAAAGTATTTCTCATAAGAATCATTCTGAACATTTTTTTCATGGCGAGTCATCAAACATTCCACAGGTTGTCTCTCTCTTGTTTTTATGAGGCTCTTTTAAATGTTGTTTTCTGGTTAAAGAAATCAAAATTGCCCGAGTAACTTAAAGTTTGCTAGAGAAAATTATCGAGGTTCATGGGATAAAGTGTTCAATTGGTGAAATTTGGTGAGCATTAATTCTTTTTTCTTGCTGAGAAAACATCTGTTCAGTTAGTCACCTATTCAACGCAAGGATTCAATATATGTCTACAGGGGTTACCAATGTAAGGCAAGGAGTTCAAGATATAAGTATATAGGGGTTACCAATATAAGGCAACGAGTTCAATATATATGTATGGGGGATCTGTACACAAGACAAGATCTTATTTACAGGAATCCATAGGTTCTTTGATGTGTTAATTCCAGATATTCTGTATATTTTTGTGTTGCGGTGGTCTTAAACTAGAGTGTCTTACTGTTATTGATGTATTGGCAATACATGATTGCGTGGAATATAAATATTCTGGAACATCCAGAGGTTTTCTTGCTGAGAAAACATCTCTGTTCAGTTAGTCACCTATACAACGCAAGGATTCAATATATGTGTACAGGGGTTACCAATGTAAGGCAAGGAGTTCAAGATATAAGTATATAGGGGTTACCAATGTAAGGCAACGAGTTCAATATACATGTATGGGGGATCTGTACACAAGACAAGATCTTATTTACAGGAATCCATAGGTTCTTTGATGTGTTAATTCCAGATATTTTGTATATTTTTGTGTTGCGGTGGTCTTAAACTAGAGTGTCTTACTGTTATTGATGTATTGGCAATACATGATTGCGTGGAATATAAATATTCTGTAACATCCAAAGGCTTTCATTTTGCATAGTTTGGACCTCCCAAACCACTGAGAATGTCAGTGCCTAATAACACGTGGAGTTGATTTCAAGCAGATATTGTTTGATTTCTTTCAAGGACTAGCTTGAACCTCTCAAACCGCGTGAGAATGTCAGTGCCTAATAACACGTGGAGTTCAATTTTAAGCCCTTGAGCTTCACGAACTGAGATTCCGATATTGTATTATATGTTGCTGTTTATGTTTTGCAGGCGATATTTGTTGGCACGAATTCGAAGTATTGTCTAATATTGTAGCTTTCGTTTTGCTTCTTGTGTGGAGCGAGTGTCGAATTGCTATATGCTTGGATTTGTTTTGCTCTTGTGGTTGTTTTGTTTGAGCTTTTAAGTGCTTATTGGCCATTGGCGTGGGTTTCCTTAAATTAAGTAGGGTTAGGTATGCTTGAAAATTGCAGCCATGTCTATGGGAATAAGATATTAATGCAATCAGATTTAAAGTTATTACAACTTTCTGGGTATGCTACAAAACTGCAGTCTCCGTTCATTAGACATCATTAGACATTATAGGAATATAGGAATATGATATTTTAATGAAAAAAGATTCAAAG
>APFE031538150.1:1787-25574 GCA_000404065.3 Pinus taeda | reverse complement strand
CATAAAAATTAACTAAATTATAACTTTATTTTAAATTATTATTAATTGTGCTAAGAGGTGTTATAATGTCTAGCATTTTGAAATAAAACAAAACAAAACAAAACAAAATAAAATAAAAAGCACAAAATTCTCCAACCCATGGTTTTGTCCCATGCTATTCTTCTCTAATGTGACTTATTTAAAGGCTAATAATTAAACAAGCTTAAATCCATCTTAACTCCGGATCTACCAAGTGCCTAGAGGGATCAAATCTCTCTCTTGAGGTGCAAACCTCTTTTAGAGGGAAAATATTTTAGATACCTCTAAACTCTTGGTAGATCCAGAGTTAAGATGGATCTAGGTTGCTTATAAAAATAATTAATATTTATGTTAAACATATATACATTTAGAAAAACGAGAAACAAGATTCTTAACCATGGATATTCTTAATTTGTAAATAGGTTTGTTATAATACTATGAGCTAATACCATGGCTTATCAATACCACATGCCCAAAAAACTATAACTCCATATGACTTTATAACTTTTTTTAATTAATGCTTAATTAAAAGAGAAAAAAAAAACATAACTACTTTTGAATAAATCTCAACCATTAACTTAGATATATTATTATGAATATTTTAAAATATTCCATAAAAATTAAATTTTGACTATCATTTAATAATCATATAATATTAAATTAAAATTATGAAAATCGTATTCCAAAATAACATATCTATTAAAAAATTAACTATACTAAGAAATTTCAATTTTATTATTATTTTTAAAATACTTAATTGTTTTTTCTTTTATTCTCCCAATTTTATATGTTATTATATTTTTTTATAATATTAAAACTATATAATAATATGATATCCTTAACCTTATTTCTAAAGTATATAATCACGTCAATTTGTTAGATGTCCAAGTTCATGATGTATGTAGTTTTATTTTATCTGAAATAAATTTTAGGATATGATATCCTTTAAGAATGTTTCCAAAGGATATAATCATATTCTTTATGAATGTTTCCAACGGATATAATCATGTGAATTTGTTAGATGTCCAAGCATGTATGTAGATTTATTTATTTAAAAATATTTTTCATATATAAATACAACCATGTAAATACGTGTTTTATGTCTCGATATAAACATCTGCATATATAATTTAATACTTTTGATGGGTTTGTAATGTAAAGTATCAATTATTATTATTTCATGTGAATGCATAAATCTACTATTTTGACAGATGTTTAATGTAAAGTATCAAATTATTATTTCATTTTTTATTTAGAAAATAAAGTTTATTCATAAATATGAGATTTGTTTAGTTTAATTATTAGATAAAATTATTTATTTGGGTGTTTTTTTCGTCAATTTTATTTAAAATTTATTACAAATTTTTAAGAATCATAAATTTAAGTTGAGTAATTTGTAAATTTGGAGAGTTTTATGGTTTTTTAGGTGCTAAATTCATTTATGCATTATAAACAAGCAATCGCAATTCTCTAAATTTTATGCCACCAACAAAAAAAGGCCATTTCGTCTATTAGTTAAATTAAGCCGTATAAATATCTTTTATTTTGTAAATCAAGGTATTCTATTAACTCATAAAATAGTTACATCTTAAGGAGTTTAATTTCAAAATATTACCGGTCTCATTTCTATTAGACTTGTTGGCCAGATGGTAATGGCAAAAAGACACTAACAATAACAAAATGAAGCTTAAGGACCACAAACGGATTGCCTAGAGTAACCAAAAAAACCCAAGTACCAAAATAAACCCTATAGTCATCCTTAATCAGTTGATTGCCTAAAGCCGGGTCATCCAGACCATTTCCATGTGGCAAATGAAAGGCTTCATGGATGTGTGCTTCTGTGTGAACCATCCTACCTTCAAGGCAATCCAACCTCTCTTGCAGCCTCTTCTATCCTCGACAAAGAGAAACCAACCAATCCATCATATTCCATTGATTGTGCATAAAAGAAATGAGCTCATTGCGATCATCGTGATGGTCACAGGCCAACTGCTCCACCAATGCTATAACCTGGTTTATCTACGCTTCTAGAGAATCAAAGGGTGGAGGTAAATCCACTTGCCTAAGCAAGTTGACATGTTGTTGTTCTAAATCTTCCCCATAGTCTTTTTGTTTCACTTGATGTGCTATACCATGGCCATGAGGACCGATGCTTCTTT
Organism: Pinus taeda; assembly: GCA_000404065.3. Taxonomy (NCBI): domain Eukaryota; kingdom Viridiplantae; phylum Streptophyta; class Pinopsida; order Pinales; family Pinaceae; genus Pinus; species Pinus taeda. Next base: position 23,397 of record APFE031538150.1, on the reverse strand, counting down.
GGACCTATCTGTATTGACGCTACATGATGCTCCAACTGGCCGTCACACACAACCCACATGAAATGATCAATGCAATGACCCACCTGCCAAGAGGGATGAACTTCCCGAAGTCCTAGGACACCTCACCAGTAGATGAGCCAACTCCAAAAGTGGACTACCAAACGTCATAATTCCCACTTGTGCGAAGACGACCACCTTTTAGTCACCGAGTTGAGCCAGACTAGTGAACCCTCTCCACAAAACCAACCCACCACTAGAGACACCACAAGCTCGAACTCCTACAGGCCCCCCCACCCTTCACGAGACTCTAGGACCCCACCCCAAAAAATGAAGTCCCAAGAGCTACAAGCCCACCACCCGACAAACCCTCCAGAGGCAAAGGACTACAATAGTAAAGAACATGAGTCACAAGTGGACTTCCAGTAACCTCAACAAACACCCATTCCAACCCCCAGAACACACTAGACACCACTACTGAGACCTTACTAGACAAATGTCGAACTGAAAGGAAAATTAAATAAGAAACCAATTCATGTTCCAAGGAGAGAGGGGAAACCTCAACAACTGATGCGATAATAACTTGACCAACCAAGTCATTCATGTGCCCCAACTCCAAAAACTCTCCCTCAGTTAGGACCGCCCAAAGTTAGCCAGGGTCCCATATGATTATGCTTGAACCACCTCCTTGGAAGAATTGACAACATTTACACTTGAATTACTGCTCGACTTTGAACTCATAGAACGAAGAGCAGGGTATGGCTATGACAGATAGCTACCCTCCACTCTAAGGAAAAAAATCCCCACATAGGTCCATTGCCCATTCCCTTAAACAAACAGTTAAGACACATGGAAAGCCAAGCAACAAAAATAACCATCGTTTGTTCTAGAAACTTCTTATCCCGCTCACCAACAATGACTTCTCCGACATGCCTTCACATTCAGTGACGTGTGGGAGGGGATTAAATGCCCCCTCTTGAACCCCTATCCCTTTGTTCATCATCCCCAAGAGGGATAAGCCATATAATATTATTTAAAAATATTAAAATTAATTTATTGCACCGAGAGGCACATTTTACAACCCAATATGAGAGTGATGTGTAATTCCGCCCATGCTGAACGTTGAGTTGATACATGCTCCTTTTAAAGTAAAATTAAAATATATCTTAAAAAAAATATCCACTATAATAAAAAATAAAAATGAATAAACATATTTAGTGTGTAGGAGATCTGGTAAAATTATTTCATTCTCACTCTCAATTATAAATAAAATATGAAATAATATAATTATATCAAATTTAAAAAATATAAAACAACTCGTAGTTAAAAAACTTTATATTTTCATTTTTAACTATGGACCAGATGTATATTTTTGTCTCATCGTTGTATTATTTTATATTGTACATCAAATATTTTATATTGTACATCAAATAGTTTTTTGCTGCACAATGAGGTTCTTTTTATTTCGTGAAAATCTAAGTTCTCATTCCTAACCCGAAATAAGTGGGTAAAAGATTAGGTGTAACTAAATGTGTAAGATGTTGCCTCATTAATGTGAAACATTAATAATCAATTCTTATGACTAAAATATTATTATTTCGCAATGTCCGAATGAGGGAGTGCTTTCCGTAGCCGAGATTTCTTTGGCCTCCCCAAATTTCATGCAAAAATTTAACATGAGCATAATAACATAAAGCAACCGAACCTAAATTTGCATTAGAGTTTAGCGGTATTGGAATTAATTAGACGATCATAGGCACGTGCTTTTTTGATTTGATGAAGTTGATTATTTATTTATATTAGACGATCATAGCACGTGCTTTTTGATTTGATGAAGTTGATTATTTATTTTATTTATTTATTTAAAAAAACACAAAAGGAAGTATATTTTATATTTTTATAGTATTTTTCTACCTAACCCATATATATAAAAATAATATTTCTTATATTATTATCTTATCTATTCCCTTAAATCTTCTATCTAGCCTTGCATGCCTGGTCTCTATACACACGAATTCTGGAACTCCTTATGTTTCAAATTTATACTTTTTTATATATTTTTCCTGTGCTTTTCTTTCCAAACTCAAAAAATGGAAACCCCCTCTTAGTTATTATCAAAATAAAAAGAAATCACATAATTCCTTTACAAAAAAAGACAATATCATCCTTGACTTTGACATGTTTTTCAAACGCTGCATAATAGATCTTACCATGAGCCATCTTTATACCTATTACCATGAGCCATCTTTATACCTATTTTGGGCAGAAGATTTGTAGTCATGTTTTGTTCTCTATAGATATGGTCAAACTGGATGCGCTGAAAGTAGCTTACCAGGTCCCTTATGCGATTCATCCAATTGGATAAAATAGGTAGATTGAACTAATTGTGCTCTTGACCCAATCAATGATACCCTTGGCTTCACCATACACTTGCAGCCTTCAATCCCTAGCCACTTTGCAACAGATAAAGTTCCCCACAACACAATAATCTTGGCTCTATTGTTGGTGTTGATTCCTCCTTCCCACTAGAAATGATAATAGTATCCTGATTTATATACTATGAAAGCTCCACATCCACATTTTCTCTTTTCACATGCTCCATCGAAGGATCCCACAGGGAAGACCCTCCATATGTATTTTATTCTAATTTGCATTTTTTTCTGTTGCCTCTTTACTGATTCAATCTCCTTGAAATATGCCACTGCTTTTATAACATCTGCACAAACCGAAACCGATTTTTGTTCAAAAATAACAATGTTTCTACTAGGCCAATTGATCTAAAATATGTAGATAGGAAGGGAGTGGTATTTCTTTTGGTTTTTATACGAGTAGAAAATACAAGATCTCAAGGGTTGACACTAACGACCAAATGAAAGTTTATATGTTCCAAGAACCCCGTCCCAAACTGCCTCAACATGCGAGCAAGTAAGGAACAAATGGTCCACATCTTCAAGCCCTCTATGGCATAAGATACATATGTCTAGACCTGCATAGCCCCGACGTTGTAAGTTTTTCCACGTTAGCACACAATCATTCAACACCAGCCAATTGAAACACTTTAGCTTATTTGGTAGATCCCCTTTCCAAGTGTCTTGAAACTGGTCAATTTCCTTCTCGAATACAACCATTCTTCAATATATTTCCTTTACATGTTGCCCCTTTTTGAACATCCCATCCCATACCATACGATCTTTGTTTGAATTGATTGAAATGCTCGCTTGTCTTAGTGGATGAAGATATGATTCCCATTCTGCAACATAAACACCCTTAAGCCCCATTACCTCTACTAATTTTCCATCCATGTAGGACAATGTTTAAATTATGAACCTCATAACTCCGATGAAGGGTAAAAAAAATCCTCTGTTATGAATGATATCAAGTAAATGAATATATACAGAATGGTTCCCTATCATAATCTTCATAGCATCTAGACCCACTTCAATTTGGGTACTGTCACCAACTTCCCATCGGGTGAAAACCATCAACCAGTGGGGATTTTTCATTATGCTACACCAAATAGTGGAAATACTAGCCTTTCTTCTTGCTCCATTTCGAATCCATGTTGAGAAATATTGTCCACAGATATATTTTTCTTGAACAATGATGGACTAGAGGCTAGTACCAGTCACTGCCCTCCACATATTTTTTATTATCAGAGATTAAATGAAATTTTTGGGGTCAATGATGCCCCATCCTCCCTCCTCTATTGGCCTGGCCAACACTATCCATCTGACCAAGTGAATCTTCCCCATTTGTTTGCTACATGTCCACAAGAATCTAGCCATAATAGATTGTATCCTGTGCATAATCTTGCTTGGCAACATAAAAATGTGCATCCAATACACTGAGATGTTTTGGAGCACTGATTTTAGTAGAATCAATTGGCCCCCCAACGTTAGCTACCTATGTTGCCACCCTGCCAGTTTTTTCTCAAATCTGTTGATCAACTATTCCCAATCTTTGCTACCATACCTATTTGGTTTAAGTCTGAATCCAAGATACACAAAACTAGAGTCTATATGATCACATGAGATATCAAATAGACTACAAATATCCCTGATTTTCGAATCCTCCCTATCACCATAAACCATAATAGACTTATTTTTGCTCATTTGAAGTCCAGAAGCCTCACCAAAGGAAGTAATGATTCTATGAATATGAATCCATTCTCTAGGTTCTTCCCCCCCACCAAATAATAAGTTGTCCACAAAACACAAATGTGACACAACAATGTGCCGATTATTCTTAGCCCATATATCGGCCCCCTGTTCCTCATATCACCCATTTTAAGGCTCAAGCAATTTATAACAAGAAAGAAAAGGAGGGGGGATAGGGCACACCGCTATAAGCCCTAAAGAATTGAGTGGGAAGTCCATTAATGATCACACCTATTTGTAGTTTTGATACAAGCCATAATCCATTTTATGTTGATAGGTGAAATACCTATTTTGATTAGCACCAGCTTCAAAAACTCCCAATCCATGCAATCATAGGATTTGATCAAGTCCACTTTAAGAAGGCATGCCTTTAATTGCCGAACTTTCATAGAATGTAACGTTTCTTGTGTTATGGCTATAACATCTTGAATCTGCCAACCCTCCAGGAATTTGAACTACTCCCGAGTGATAAACTTTGACAATGCCAGTTAAATCCTACAAGCAATGCGTTTACAAATAATCTTATAAACATAATTGCATAGAGAAATGGGTCGGTAATCAACAAAACTCCTTGGGTCCTTCTTCTTGGAAATCAAGGCTATGAAAGTGGCGTTGGTGGCCTCGGAAATGAAACCTTTAACCTGAGATTCCTCAACAAACTTTAATTGATGAAGCTAATTATAATTACAATTTAACACTACTTAATGATTTAATGTCATCACTCTTTTGGATTCTGTAACGATTTAATTGATTGTGAGAGGTTCTTAAAGAAAATCCCAACCCAAGTGTGGTTTGTGATCTGTGATCTTGAGCTTCTGGTCGAATCAAATCACCCAGGATTTTAATTAATCTGGATTTGTTAAATTCTCTATAATCTCTACTTATTATTTTATCAATGTTCTCTAGTTAAATTGTGATATAAGATTGCCTAACATAGCAAAATGTCGAAAACAATGTTAAAGGAATTAGTCTTTAACACAATGATACCATAGGGTTTTATCCCATCTCATTGAGGAGAACAATGCTAAATTTGTAGTAATGTGTGCTCAAATTCAGTAGCCATTTCTTGAACATCCCACATAAGTTTATAAATTTTGGCTCTACTTCATTCTCCACGAATCCACATAAGTGGAAAAAGAAGCCTTCAAAACACCAAAATCCTCAAGGATGAATCCTTGATTGCATGCATGAGTTTTCTCCTTGAGAAAACACATGCAACTGATAGTACACTATCCTTGTCTTTAATCTCAAATGGATCTTTCTCAGAATAGACATGCATGAGTTTCTGATGAGGGAATCTTCAGTTAACTGGAGTAGCACTAGTTGAGTGCATGCATGCATCAACTGACTGTTAACTCACCATTAGTTCCTCAAACAGTTTGGAACTAATTTAACAGGACTTAACTTAGTAAACTGAGTTAACTAATTACAACTCAAATATAACTCAATCTTATCTCCTTAATTTAAGGGATAACTCTTGCATGAATTCAGAAAGACTTCTAACTTTTCTCCAACTAATTAATTTAAAATAAATTAATTAATTATTTCCAAGTAGTTGTTAAGACTAAATTCGAATTTAATTCACAATTTAATTCAAGGACAAATTAAATTGGAATATTCTTGTTGCCATATTTCAACGCTACCTTCTCTCAGACTCCAATGTTGTCTCGAATTTAACTCCTTTGTAAGGGGAGCGGTCTCGGATGATATGAGTGCAACAATATTTTACTCTCATTAATGACACTAATCTCAATTTTGTGATATTTTGTAGTTTACTCACCACTGCCTAGCCCAAAATCCTAGCCTAGAATGATCTGTGTGTATGCTAGAAAGAGAGTTGTTGAATACTTTTATTAAGCGTTGATTTTATGCGAACTTGTATTAAATTCTTTTTTTGATTTCTTTTTCCTGAAAACCAAAACGCAATTAAGCTATTATCCTAAAAATAAAAATGATCATAGAAGAAGCCAACCAAACATAGTGTGTAGTTGCAGATCCCCAGGGAAGACTACATATAACCTCTCAACCTAAGAATCCAAACGATTGGGTGGATGTCAAGATATTGGCTGACTAACGCTTCTTAGAAGAGGAAGAAAAGCATTAATAACAAGAATAACTCTCTATCCAAGAGCACGGGGAGCATTATAACTCACTGGATTACATAGTTAGGGTGTGTTACAGAGACATATGTTGTAAAAAGGGTCAGTCAGGGTCTCATCAAAGGCTATGAACAAATAAGGAGGTTGGGAAGCATACTGAGTGGTCAGAATGGGAACCAAGAAGAACATGAAAGCATGGAGAGAAAGAGAGATATGGGAATTGAAAGAACACAACCAAGAACTAAGTATCCAATGGAATCACCAATTCTACGATAGGGTTTATTGCATGGGTGGTTGTGGATGAAATACCCTCTTGGGCCATCCCAGGATCTAAGGCAGAATGTTTGAGACTAACTGCATCTATCACAAAGAAACATACATATATTCATATTAATCCATGATCGATAAAGAAAAGGGAGAAGAATTAGCTCAGTCCTTGGTGTAGTCCTATTGGAGATCTCAGTGTGGAAAAGTAGAAGACCTCTCAGCCAGCTCCTAGATTAGAATCTACACATAAACACGACAAAGCATAATATCCACAACATATGAACCTTAACAATCAAAACATTAATATATAAGAGAATATAAGCCAACATGCATCTAAGCTACTTATCAATCACAAAATTGAGCCAATGTGTAAAGAAATACAATATCGACATGGTCAAGTAGACAAAACATAAACAAATATATATTTTTAGCTAGAAGAAGGATGATTACAACCATCTTGGCTAGATCAAGCCTCCTCTAGTCATTCAACTCCACTCTCTCTCTCTCTCTCAACTTCTTGGTAGCATAACAACACTTAATCTCTTCAAACTTTCATCAACCATTCGACCTCCATTAGAATGACCGAGTCTCCAATTTATAGATGGAGAGAGGCTGATCCTTGCTAATTATTTCATGAGTTCCAATGAGACAAAAGCTTAGATGTTGCCTCACGTTATTTCTCTTTCCCTTCTCATGAAGCTCTGTTAGGAATAAAAATGTCCTCAGTTAGGCCCAAGGTGAATGTTTCGTGCTTTTCGAGCTGGTATTTGAGTGAAAAGTAGAGTGTCAGTCAGTCAACTCAGGCTTTGGCCTCCTGAATCTCATAAATATCCAATAACGTTTCCTTTTAGGCAAAATGAAGCATTAACCTAGGGATTAATGCTTTTGGCTGGAAGTTGGAAAGCGTTATAACTCCTCTTGTCTATTTCTTGGGTGTGTTACCCTGGAAAATAAGCCCTGTGACTTAGGTATTTCTTCCAACCAAAGTGTCCTTCTCCTCTAAGCTAATGAGGAGGTCATTTTTATATATAAGAAAAGTCAAAATAGACACTTTCAGTCTAAAAGGGAAATAAGATATCTGGTGAGAAGATGCGAAAAATGTCAAGGGCATTCAAGAAGAAGAGTTGATTTGGGATGAATTTGAGAGACTCTTTAAGAAGAAGTACCCATCTAAGAGATATTATGATGACAAAGCTAAGGAGTTTGATCAGCTGTAGATGGGTTCTATGATAGATGATAATTATACTAGCAATTTCCTAGATCTGTTGAGGTATGTGCCTTACCTCAAGGATGAGAAAGCAACAATTCAAAGGTTCATCAGTGGGTTGCCAACATCGTATAGAGACCAGATTGAGTTTGATGAGCCACAGTAGCTGGAGGAATCCATCAGGAAACTCAAGCATTATTATGAGTAGTCAAAGTATAAAGATGAGCCTAAGTGTGATTTGAAGGGGAATGAGAAAGTTAAAGGGAAGTGGCCACCAAAGCGGGGAATACCTCGGGTTGTAGGTAAGAAAGAGAATGTGGTTCCTTACAAGAAGTTTAATGCAATTGAGAAGGAACATGGGTGTTGGATATGTGGAAAAGATCATCACAAGAAGGATTGTCCATTATACTAGGGTGGCAAGCCTCACATCTATAGTTCTCAGGAGGCACAAACAGTTGGGGATGTGAGCCATACCATTCCTCAAATTTATGTAGCTATGGACAACAAGCAGGCATATAACCAAACATCCATTATTGAGATGGAAGGTAAGCTCTTGGGTCAAGTTGTTTCTATTTTGATTGACCCGAGATCTAATTATAGTTATGTTAATACTGACCTAGTGGATAAGCATGGTTTGAGAAAAGAAGTGCGTGCAAAGTAGTGGTTGGTGCAGTTGGCTACATGTACTAAGAAGAGAGTTCATCATTGGGTAAGAACTTATGCATTTGAGCTGAATGGTATGCCTACAACAACACATCTAAATGTAATTCCATTGGGATCATATAGTTTCATTTTGGGTATGGATTGGTTGTATCTCCATAAGATCGAAGTAAATTTCTATGACAAGATAATGAGTACCTATATGATAATGGGGAAAAGAGAATCTTGTAGGGAAAGAAGAAGCCTACATCAGTGAGGATGATTAGAACTATGCAAGCGAAGCGTAGTCACAGAAAGGGTTGTGTAATATTTGCAGTACATATTTCCAGTGATAAGGGTAAGGATGTCAAGGATGCATAAATATTTGAGAAGTACCTTGTATTACAACAATTTCAGGATGTGTTTCCAACAGATATTTCAGAGTTTCCTCCTCACAGGAAAGTGGAATTTTCTATTAAGTTGGTACCAGGAGTGACACTAGCATCGAAGGAACCTTACAGGATGAGTACTCCAGAGTTAGTGGAATTGAATTTGCAGTTGAAGGAAATGCTTGACAAGGGGTACATTAGGCCAAGTGTATCGCCTTGGTGTCCACCAATGTTGTTTGTGAAGAAGAAGGAGGCACTCTCAGATTGTGCATTAATTATAGGAAGCTGAATAAGGTGAGTATTAAGAACATGTATCCACTACCGAGGATCAATGGCTTGTTTAGCCAATCGAAAGGAGAAGCAATATTCTCAAAGATTGATTTGAGATCAGGATACCATCTGGTACGCATTAAAGAATAGGACATCTACAAGACTTCTTTCTGCACCAGGTATGGACATTATGAGTTTGTTGTAGTTCCTTTTGGTTTCACTAACGCTCCAACTACTTTTATGTGCTTGATGAAAAGTGTGTTGCATCCTTATCTGGAAAATCTTGTTATTGTATTCATTGATAATATATTGATATATTCTAATAATGCGGAAGAGCATGCTAAACTTTTAACAGCAATATTGAGATTTCTAAGAGAGAATTAGTTGTATGCAAAGCTTAGAAAATGGAATTTTTTTTGTTCAGTCAAAGGTACATTACTTGTACCATCCACATTTTTATGAGCTACCCATTCCACTATAGCTCTTATCTTTTACGGATCTACTGCTATTCATGGGGTTAGCAGGTTATTATAGGAGGTCCATCAAAAACTTCCCATAGATCATATATCCTATTACATCCTTGCAGAGGAAAGTAAATAAATTTGAATGGACAAAAGAATGTGAAGCAAGCTTTGAGTAGTTGAAGCAGTTGTTGACAAATGCCTCAGTTCTCATAGAATGCATATTTGGATAAAGAGTTCATGGTGTTTACATGGTTTTAAGAGAGGACTTGGTGGAGTCCTGATGTAGGAGGGACAAGTGGTGTTTTATGAGTCAAGGAAACTAAATGAGCACGAGCATAATATGTAACTCATGATCTTGAGTTGGAAGCTATTATTCATGCATAAGAACTATCTTCTTGGTAGGAGGTTTGTATTGATGAGCGACCATAGTGGGTTTAGGTACCTATTTGACTAACTGAATCTAAATTCTAGCAAGCTAGATGGTTGGCCACACTCAATGAGTTTGACTTTGATATTAGATACATTAAAGGAAAGTAAAACAAGGTTGTAGATGCTCTCAGTAGGAGAGTGCAGGTAAACCATGTTGCAACTATGGGTTATTATGGGACGGATTTACAAGACCAGATCCTATAATCGGGACAATAGGATGATAGGTACCAATAACTTCAGCACATGTTATAGAAAGGTACATGTGAACAAGATGTGGACTATCACCTCACAACGGATGGCTTTGTCAAATTTAGGGACATGATCTATGTGGCGGATGACAGTGAGCTCAAGAAGATTATCTTGAGGGAGTTTCATGTCAAGAAATATTTAGGTCACCCAGGATATCAGAAGACATTGAAAAAGGTGAATAAGTTCTACTATTGGCCAAATCTAAAGAAGGAAGTGACAAATTTTGATGCTAAATGCTTGGATTGTCAGTGGGTGAAATCTTAGTGTAAGCACCCATCTAATTCATTACAACCTATTTTTATTCTAGAATGGAAATGGGAGGTCATTTCCATGGATTTCATTCCAGGTTTTCTAAGGACATCAAAGCAACATGATTCCATCATGGTTGTTGTTGACAGGTTGATCAAGGTATCTCATTCATTCCAGTGATGACTACTTATTCATCTAGTAAGGTAGCACAAGTCTTCAGGGAGGTATTGAGGTTGCATGGTGTTCTGAAGGATATTGTGTTAGACAGAGATGCTAAGTTCACTTCCAGGTTTTGGAAGGATTTATGTGCACATTTGGGTACAAAGTTGGCCTTTAGTACAACTTATTATCCACAGGCAGATGGATAGATAGAGAGGGTCAACAAGATCCTGGAGGATATTTTGTGGATGTATGTCATGCATCAACAATGGAAGTGGGAGGAGTATCTTCCACTGGTTGAGTTTGGTTACAACAATGGTTATCATGAGTCATTGAGGATGAGTCCATTTAAGGCACTTTATGGGTGGAGTTGTAATAATCCCATCAGCTATAGTGATCCAGTGAACAAGGTACTTATTGGACCAGATATGTTGGAAGAACAATTCTCATATCCAAACAATTCTACTAATGTCATCAAGCATTAAATATCAACAATGTGCAATACAAGAGATTTAGAATATGGAGTGCCTATTCTTCCCAAAATGTCTACCAACAACCATATTATTCACTACATTATTAGTAACAATTTGTATAACATCTTCTTCTCCCATGTCTTGAAAAACTTCCTTCAACATTTCAAAATCAATTGAGCACTCATAACTTTGCTAAACCATTCATTGATTTGAGAAACCTTGCACTTGTTAGAGAGGACAGAAGGAAATTTATTAAGGTTCTATTCATTTGATGTGTCCATCTATCACTCATAATTGTGTAACTTGATTCTTCCCATGATGAACGAAACTTAACAATTATAAGGTTGATATCATCAACAATCTCTAATGACAAATTTGTCTTAAATCTCTCAAATGCAGGGGCTTTGAACCCAAAAAATGCCTAGTGACTGCATCATCATAGATTCATTGTAAGGGATTCGAGCACAATTGAATGGAACATCAAAATAGTGCCCAAAATTAGTAACGACCTTCCTTACTTAACATCAAAATTCATTTTCCAACTTGTGGCATCCAAACTAGGTTGAGATCCAATTTGTGTGCGAGGGGTAATTTTTTTTTTGTATATTTCCACCTCCAAGACTCAAATTTGTAGCAAAGGGAGGAGGAGGAGGAGGTGAATTTTGGTTTTAAATTTGCATTTTATTTTGAGGCGTGGAAATATTGGGCCCAATATTAAGGATTCAACAAAGGGAGGTGTGAAGGGGGCAGCAGGAGAAGTTTAGGCACCTATGATATTTTCCATTTATGCATTTATTCTTGATTTCTTATCTTTAACCTCATCAACTGTATTGACAATCAAGTTGGTGTGATGTTGAAATCTTGGTCAACTTTTAAGAAAATACTAGTCTTATGGTTAGTAATATGTGAATAGGGTATTTGAATCTAAAAATGATACCACCATAAGGAGTTCAACAAAATTTATATAGAAGCTTAGTTGATCCTCAATTATTTTCATAGTAAGCCCAAGCAAGTCCTTCTCTCTTAGCATTTTCACTATTTTGGTTTAGTATTTTGCTATTTTTTAGGGTTTACTACTTATTTTATAATGTTTACTACTATTTAGGGTTTGCTTGTATTAAGATAACATTATAACAACTTGCAAGTTTTTCCATAATCATTTCCAGGTTAAGGGAATGTTTTTTTTCTTCCCTATTGAAGGCCATGAATAGGAGGCTATAACATTTAAAACCCTAGATTTAAAAAAAAAAAAAGACAAAAGTTGAAACCAACCTAAATAACTTAAAAAACCTCAAAAGCCCCCTAAAATTTTCTAAAAATGTTCTTTATAGAAAATACAAACAACAATTAGTAGTTGATGAACGTAGTGTGTGGAGATAAGACTCTCAGGGTGAGAAAGAAGTTAAAGCAAGCTTGTCATAGTATCTTGCTAAGTAAAGCCTCAACAAAACTTGCTATTTTTAATGCTCTAAACATGTAGCAATGTTAATGGTTGGGAAATGATTGTTAATGGGTGCCCCATGTAGGTTACTTTATCCTCCTTTAGATCTGTTTGTTTCTTGCAATGAAGTACAAAGACAATTTGCTCAAAAAAAGAGTGGAATGACACTCAAAAGCACTTGATAGGGTTCTTGGGTGTGATCCAATCCATACTTGCTAATAAAAATCATGTTGAGAGATTCAAACTTGGTCAACCCTAAGGTTGACTCGATCAATTTAGAAAATTTATTCTAGTTGGAAATCCAATTTGTACTCATTATTTGGTGATTTAAACTACGAGGCTTGTTATTTGGTTTACATTATTAGAAATCATTGACACATAGAAGCACAAACCTGAGATTGTCAAGAAAAGGAAAGAATGGTTGAGATGGAGCCATCCAAGTCACCTTTTTCCACGTCATGCTTAGATATATGTTGCTTTCAATGAAATCCACTAGTTTCAGAATAACAAAAGCAAGGGAAGCGCCCCTAGATTTATGGTATTTAATAACACTGAGTGGCCATTACAAGAGATGTATCCACCCTCCTCCATATACCCTTGCAATATATGAAATACCAAGAACAAGGTTGAATTGCTTGATTAGCCAAGTTGGTTGCAGACTTGTGGTTGTGAATCTCCATTTGGTCCCTAAAATGTGCCAAATGCCAAAAAAATGGGAGATGACAAATCAATTGAAAGCCCTAAGTTTAAGGAATATCTATGAAAAGTAAAATTGAAGTTTAATTTGCAATCTACAATGTCACCAATGAGTCAATCACAAAACTTGGAAATAATAACAAGAATCAAGACCAACTCTTGAATCTAAACCCATGTAATTTTATGGAGATAGCATTGAAATTGGATATGAGGTTGAACCATGCTTTTTAAATATCATATATGATACATAATCCTAGCATAGCCTTCATTCACGAGCTTATACAATAATGCAAAGAAATGTTTCCTAAAAAACAGTACTAGTGTTAACTACTACGGCAATGATAATGGCATTACTTGGTGGGAAACAACAATGTAACAAGTCTAATGCAATGAGAAACAAGAAAGACATGGAAAAAGAGGTATCAAAGAACTAGAGGAGAATGGGTTTCTTTAAAACCTGATAACTAATATCAAACCATCCCAAGCCACAAAAAAGCTAAAAAGGTCCATCCCCTTAAAAGATGTCTTTAACACAACTAAATTAAATAGTTGCTAAATTTATTATGCTTGATGCATTGTGCATCTCACTTATCCTTTAAAATGATAAAACAATTTCTAAATAGGAAAAATACCTCTCTTATCTATAAGTAAAATCAGAGCCCTCTAATTTTCTAATATAATTCCTTTTAATTATCTTAATCTCACTGTATAAAAAATCAAAATTCTCATCCATCTAAAATTTTGATTAAAATTTTTACAATAAAATTTTAATTAATTTTTTATATAAAATAAAACAAAAAACATATTCACACACGAGAAATTTCTGCCAATCAAATTTATAATTAAAAACAAAGTCTTTCCATCATCCCAATATAGCTTCACTTTTCTTGACTTTATAAAAGAAACAAATAAAACCATACTTAAAAATAAAATATATATGACTTTTCACTTTACTTCACATCAATTAAAAGAAAAAATTAAAGAGGTAGATGACCCACATTTGGAATAATGGCTTAAAGACGGAAATATGTATGCAATAAACACGACAATAAAGATATGGACAAGATAATTCTCACCAGATATTTTACCACAGGCCACCCGGATTTTGGGTAGCAGGTCAAACTTCCCTGCCATTGCAGTGAGTCTAGACGTAAAGGGTGCTCACTGCTAACAAGTCAATTGATTTTTCGTCTTCATCAAATATCAGTGAACGGTCACTATCATAATGTTCTCTGCACCCATCGAAACATAAATTTAAATAATTCTTTTGTAGAAATGTACAGTGAACATTATTAATATTTTATAAATTTTATTGGCTGCAATTTAACTATTAAACATAAATGTATAAGACTTTTCTAATAAGTTTTTAGAAGTTTTTGTAATAAGTTTTTGGAAATATCACATAACTAATGATGGATGGTTGATGTTTAATCTACTAATAAATTTCAAACATTTCAAATATGGACTACGTGTTTTGTTTAAAAATTTATATAAAAATAAATATGGATCACAAAAATTCTAGATAAAATAGATTAGACTTATTTATATATGGATTGAAATTAGTGTCATTAAGTGGAATATATTTGTTAGTTGAAATTAATGTTATTAGTCTTTTTCAAGGTAAAATTCTAGTAATTGATTTGCTTATTGATCATTATTAGTTTAATATTGACCATTACAACTTATAATGTTCAAAAAATAAATATTTAATTTTCAGTATTCTTGAAAATTAATTTTAAATCATTTAATTGGATCATAACTTGAAGACGTATTGCATCCTTGGTATAATATAATGTCATGTGGATAGCTGGGTCACATATTTTATGTCATAATTTATGGATATGGTTACAATATTCATGTATTCATGTAATAACTTTTTATTCTTAGGTTTTAAAGGAAAACCATAAAAAATAAATTAGACAAGTCTTTGCATAAAAAATGAATAGGAATAAGATGTAAATAAATAAAGTTAATCCCTGTTATTATTTATTAGTTCCTGCCAAAGCAAGACTACATGATTCAATTTGCTTATTGACCACTATTAATTTAGCATTGACCAATGTAAGATAATTTTTTAAGCATTTTTCTAGAGCATAATTTCTAACTTGAATGACAAAGATGTAATTTAGTATGACCAATGTAAGTTATAATTTTTATGCATTTTTTTCTAGAGCATAATAGTATTGACCAAAGAAAGTTATAATTTTTTATGCATTTTTTTCTAAAGCATAATAATATTGACCAATGTAAAGTATAATTTTCTATGCATTTTTTTCTACAACATAATTCTAAATTGAGTGGCAAGGACTAATTGTGCTACAACACTTGTTATGAAATGGATTGGATGTACTTGGTTTTTTAAATAACATTTAATTTAGTTATACTATCAAAAGATAGATTATAGGCTAGGTTACATACAAAATTCGAAGTGTTCTCCAAAAAACACATAATTTTTCATTCCAAAATGCAAACAAATTATACCTTCAACTCTTTCTATCACTCCTGTTGGCTCATTTGGAAATGGAGGAACTTTTCCATCTTCCAGGACTCAAAAAGGCCGGTGTCTGCTCTTCTTAGTTTTGTTAAAGCCTCCTACCTCTGAGCCTCCTGCTCCAGCGTCTGTTATGTCAGCGTTTCTTTCTTTTGTTATATTTCGAGCTTCCCCTCTCTCGGATCGAGCTGCTCAGTGTATTTTTCATCTTCCTCTCTGCCTGTTCATGGCAGTTCTTGCCTAGAACTGCGCTTGACAGCGTTTTTTTCTTCCTTTGTCTCCTGTCTCTCGGTATTCTTCTGCTGTTTTCCGGGTTCGTTCTCTAGTTTTTCCTGCTGAGGGCACAACATTCTGCTTCCTGTCTCATGTCTTTATGTTGTGATATCTGTGGTATAGGGGGTCTTGGGGAAATCTCTCTGCCTGTAGCAAGATCTGCATATGGGAGTCTTTTCCCCTCATTTCTGTTACCTGTTTGTTTAGTTTTCTGATCCAAATCCTGACTGTCGTTATGTCTCTCTACATATCGGGTCTATGTCTATGTTTTTTTTCCGTTCTTGGGCTTCATGTCTTTGCAGGATCTTCCTTTCAGGGGGTCCCGGGTTTCAACAGGCCTCTTTCCTTTGCCTGGAGTTAATCATGTATGGAGTCACAATCTCTGAATACCTCGTTTTTCAAAATTTCAGGTTTTCTGTGGCAAAGAATTCCTTTGTTTTCTGCGCAATTCAATTTTTGTCCATCAGCAAGAGAATTCTGTTGACAATGCTTTCTCAAAGATCCTTGGTTGAAGCGGATGCCGGATTATGTACTTCATCATCTGTCATTTCTGCCTCATCTTCCTCATATGTAACTTCATCATCTTGTCCGCCTCGGTCTTGCCTGTTTCGACAGCGCATGTATGCAGGCCTTTACACACTCTTTTGTAATGCTGTCTCGAGTTTTCTTATACAGGCCATCGTTTTCCTCCAACCGGGCCTGGTTCTCTTTCATGCTCTTTTTCATAACATGTAACTACACTTCTTCTGAAGCTGATCTATATCTCCAGAATATAATATATTTTTGATTTTTCTTTTGAAAAAAAAAATGATTCTAAACCTATACTTTTATAGACTCAACAAAATACACCTAATAACAATATATATTTATATAACATTGCAAAAACAAAATTCTAATTGACATTGGGTGGTCCCTCTGCAAGAGCTTAGCTTCAACAGACTGAGTACATGCTTAACATTCCTTCTGCTGCTCCCAATCCAACTTCATCTGCTTTCTCTCAGGCTCATTGGTAGACTCTGCATCTATGCCCTTGTCCTGAGGCTCAATTTCAAATTTCTCATCTTGCTCGGTCATCCTTATTTTCATCGCAATCAATCCTGTGTTGCATTCCATCTCAAGTTTGTCAACTTTTCCTTCCAACAAAACCCACTTTGATTCCAATAATTGTGTCTTAATTTGCATTGCATCCAACGTTCTTCCATTTCAATCCTCCTTGACACAACCAGAATCAACCCTTCGGTGACCGTCACTAACCTGTCAAGAAGCGTGTTCAATCTTTTGTGCAAAATATTATGGGCCTCATAATCTCTTCCCTCCATTGCTAAACTACAACATGACAAAGCTGTCCAAGCGATTCGAGAAAGACTTTGCCCCTTATATCCTCTCTCCACAAAGGATTATCTTGACCCCTTATCAGAGCAATTGCTAATATATAATTCCTACCATCCATGTGGTGCCATTGCAGAATAATTGAATGCAAATTTGCCATGATCGTGTGAACCTCCCTGATAGGACTCTGTATTGATTACCAAGGTCACAACACAACGACGAGGCCAAGGAGTGTTAAGGCCCATTGCAATTGAATAGACCAACAATTCATGAGCCACCCCCACAATCTGCTTTTTGAGGAGAGTTCCTGCATCCACTTGTTTGTGCTTTGTACCGGTCAAGTACTCCAGGTGTTGCTATCCATACAATGAACCTGCTTTGCCTGTATTCCGCAAATTGCTCATATTTGGCCTGTCTTCCAAATCTCGTGACCACTAAGGGATTAAATAATCTCAACACCCAAGAATGCTGCACTTGAAACAACTTGATTCCGAAGGGTATTCTCCGTCAAGGGAGATCGAAAAATTTGATTGTATAATGAGGATTTTGTTTCATGATGATCAAGGAATTGGTTAACAACACTTTGAACATGGTTCCATATCCATAGCCCCCTAAGACAAAGTTGTACCTTTGTTTAGCCATTTCACCTTCCTCTAAATTATTAGTTTTATGCACATGATAAAATTTAATGTATCAAATTGTTGCAATATTTAATGTATCAAAAGGTTGCAATAGCAAAATAATCCTCAAAAGAATTGAAGGGAGGGAGGGATTACAATTTTTTTTGGCTTTTTGAATTTGTCATATCACTAGCATTGAATTACCAACAACAATTAGGAGGGAGGGATTACAATTTCCTTTGGCTTTTTGAATTTGTCATATCACTAGCAATGAATTACCAAAAACTAGGATCTTAGAATTATTTTTTGTGATTGTCCATTCTAGTCTTTGACACACTGCTAAATATTCATCTTGGTTATGCCCAATCTTCAGACAAATTTATGCTACATTTATTCATCAAGATAGCTCCTCCAACTCCTGCCACCCTTTACCGTTCCAATTATTATAAATAAATATTGCTTACAATTTATTTAATAGTTTTATATTATGAAATTTAAAAAGATGTAAACTTTTTTTGTTTACTAAGTTGTCTGAAATAAGTTGCGACCCAAGAGCATCTAAGCCGTCAAAATCACTGGAGATCACACCCATCCTGATCAATACCAACCCTTAACATGGTTGGACTTTATCTAAGCCGTCAAAATAACTCGAGATCGCACCCGTCCTAATCAACACCAACCATTAACATGGTTGGACTTTTTCCCACAGTGTTTTGAACCAATGACCTTCACATCACAAACTGCCTTAACATTACTTCCTATCACCGTCTATTCTATGTCTTTGAGCTAAAAGGATGTAATTTAATTAATAAAGGTTCTGGTTTTTTGTTTGTTTGTTAGAATTAAAGTATACAATTTTGGATGATATTGTGATTTTTGTTGTTTAAAATGTTTTTTTAAATGATAAATGGATTCAGTGCTGATCTCTATCAATTTTTTTAAGAAAACTGATCCAAAAAGAATGTTAATTAGACTATTTTTTAAATTTAATATAAAACATTAAATACTTTGTAATTATATATAAAGTAGTTTAACTAAATTTAATATAAAACATCAAATACTTTGTAATTATATATAAGGTAGTATAACTAATGGACAAAATCAAGATATTTTTTCATGGATTTTACTAAAAGTTAGTAGATATTTTTAAAAATCATAAGTTTATGTTGTTTAATTTACAAAAATACCAAAGAGTTTTCTAAGATACTGAATCTATTTTAATATTCAAAACAAAATATTTTAAATAATAAAAAATGACAATTTTAACCCAAAAATTTATCTTAAAAATTTATTTGATAAAATCTAATTCATTGATAAAATCTGTATTATTTACTAAATAGTTCGAAATATAAATAAATTTTGATGTGATTCTCACTTAAAAATAATCTAAAAAACCTTTATTATTTACTCCACCTCACATCAATTTTATAAAAGTCAATGATGACATTTCCGAACCGTGGATGATACTCACCCAAACTTATCAATCTTGCCAACAATTCATTTGGCAGCGCTACTGTATCCATCATAGTTCCGGAGAAGATACTGTAAGAGTTATTCTGTGTCATAGTCAATAATGACGTTATTGAAGTGTGGATAATGCTCACACAACCTTGCAGTCTGTTTGGTGCAGTCTGTCAAAGAATATCCTGGAGCAAGAAAATGAAAGTATGACATCCTGTCCGGTCTGTGTTTCCATTATGGAAAGGAAACATGATATACTTTATCATCTTTCACATCACTGATTCATTTCGGTCTCAACCTTAGAGCGGTTATGCGTCTAAGATTTAATATTTGGTAGGTAAAATTTAATACTGGTAAGGTATAACAGGTCGCAACTTTAATATTGGGAAGGTAAAATTTAATATGGGTAAGGTATAACAAATTGCAACTTCAATATTGGGTTGGTAAATTTAATAGGATGGCAACTTCAATATTGGGTTGGTAAAATTTAATATGATTAAAGTATAATTAATTTTGGTTGTAAAGAAAATTGTGGGGTTAATATTTATAGGTAGGTTATTTTTTTATTTTTTATTTTTTTCAAAAAAATCACTAATTATTTAATAAATAATACATGATCTAATAAGATTTTACTGATTAGAATTCACTATTTATGTGATAGTTTTTTAGAAAGAATTTTTTTGAGTATCAAGTTAGTACTAAGGCGAGTCAATATGTCAATTTACAAGATTTGAACTTAGATGGGAAGGATAACAACTATTTCCTTAACAATCCAAGCTAAACTCAATTGATTATTTATGTGAATCTTATAAAAATTAGAAATGTTATTTTGTAAGTTTTTTATTTTATTTTATATGAGATAAGAATTTATGTAAACAAAAGATTTGAATAATAGTAAAGTTCCTATTGTTTATATGGATTCAATTTTTTTTTAGTAATTTGACTCTATTTTTTTTTTTCAAAATACATTTTGATGATGATGATGATGATGGTTAACGTCCGCTGAGACCAAATAATGATCTATCGGACCTAAAAAGACAAATTATTTATTTTGATTTAAGATTTTATTCCTATGCTCAAAAAGCTTGGAGAGAAGCCTCCCGAGTTCACTATAATTTTGCAATTGTAAAAGCTAGAATAGGTTAGGTATGTAACATAGGTTGTGTGAAATTTGAGAATCTAATGTGTTGTATGCAAGCATCCTAAGAGGTAATGTGGTTTTCATCCCTCCGATGCTCCTATTGCTCTACAGCAATATCAGATCCTTTTCCATCCTTTAAATAATGAAATAACACTTTATAACAAAATTATCTAACATTTTACTACAAAAAAAATTTAAATGAATACAATTTAAAAGTATATGTATATTTTAAAATTATCCTAATTTGAAAATTATAAAATTATTTGTTAATGTAATTAGAATGTTTAAATAATTCAATGCTCAATATAATATTCATTTTTTAAATTTTATTCGAGCCATAAAGGGGCTTTTCTAGCCAGTGGGAGAAAATGAAATGTTATATATCTATTATGTTATTAAACATTGTGTGACTCACTCAGTATTACACAATATATAAATAATAATAATATATAATAAATAATTAATTAGTAAATAATTTTCACTCTCCCAATGACATAAAATAAAAAATTAAATAAATAAAAGAATAAAAATAAATAATATATATTATAATTAATAATTAAACCAACCTATACAATCTAAACTTCGTGCTACCAGATCTAGTCTAAGTAAATAAAAATTATAATATAAATAAAAAAATACTTTAATCATCTTTATACTAGAGTTAACTTTCATTGTTGAGCAGAGAGACTCATTCTATAGCCCAATGTAATGTTATGATAAAATTTAAAAAAAATCTAAAAATTAAATAACTCTACAAAACATTTAAATAATGTATACTCATAAAAAAATTACATGTCAAAGATCCCTCTCTCTGCTCGTGTTAGATCCCTATTTAAGAGCCTATGCTGGTTATATATCCAACAAATCCTAAGTGAGATATACTACCCGCTATAACCTCTAATTGGAAGTAACACAAATGTTTAGGTAATACTAGTAAAATATTCATAATTTTTTGAACCAATAACCATTATATAAAAGGTGCCAATTTCTTTTATCATGTCAACTCACCACGATGTAGTCTATCTTATAAAACCAAATAAACATTTACAACCAATAAAATAATTTCACCATGATGTAGTCTACCTTATAGAACCAAATAAACATTTACAA
>APFE031538149.1:300495-335109 GCA_000404065.3 Pinus taeda | reverse complement strand
CAATGTTACAATACATATTTATACATGCTGAAGCATCCAATACCATGGACCGAAAACCATCGCGTCGAAAACCATGGACGGAAAACCATAGGTAGGTTCGCCCAACCTAATAGAGGGTCCAAAAAAAAATTTCCCAGGGCGCTGCCCCGGACCCCATAGAGGGGGGCTACCCGCCCCCCTCTAACCCCCCAGTTCACTACGTAGGTTAGTCATGGAAAGAATATAACACAACCCAACACGGAGTAGATAAGGAAGATGCTAAATATGGATAAAACCTACCTTGTTGCTACCAAGAAGAAGTCCCATTTTAAAATCAAAACATAGATTGGGCCTTTCATTTGTAATACAAGAGTAGCAGGGGAAGAAGCAAAAAATCTTTTGAAGGAAATGTATTTCAGCCTAAGCTTTACCTGGTCATATGATCCATTAGGGATCATTTATAAATTAAGAGTAGAAACCAAATCTACTCCTTATTTTCACATAACTAGGCCAGAGATAGAGACATACAAAAATCAGTTAGAATGGGTTGAGAATACCCTAAAAGAGGAAGAAGAAAACGAATATCATCATCTACAGTATAGACTCCTATGACACAGGAGAAAACAACTAAGAGAAATAGAGAGGAAGAGTCCCCTTTAGGGATAGACCATTTTAGTGAAGGATTCAAGGTCATGTATAGAAAGAAGGCCAAGCTTAGTTCTACACTAAGCCTCAGCAGGGACTCAGAGCAGGACATCGTTATCACCACTAATGAGCCACTTATTTCATCATTAGTGGGTGATCAAACCAAACAATCTCCCACTACCTCCATGACTTCACAGGAGCAACAACAAATTATGCAGACCAGTAGATCTATTTCAACGGAGACAAAGAAAAATATAACGGATATATTTAAGGAGATAAAAGTCAAGAATGAGGCCTTCAATATTAACACCTACAACTAGTTCAAGAAGCAGACTTCTGGTGCTAAAAGAAGGCCGCTTTCAGCCTTTGATTCAGAAAAAGGGAAGATACAAATGACATTCCTCTAAGCACAGGTTCCCCAATGCAAGGCAGCATCAGGTGACAAGAAAACAACTTTTGAGTTTGATGTAAAATATATACATCTCATTGACGAAATGGAGATGCATAAGAAGACTGGGGAAATGATATTTTCAACTATCACTAACACTGCCATGAGTTTGCCAAAACTGCAGGTTACCTTAGCAAATGTCCAATCACAATTGAACATGGAGAAGGTATATGCACTTTCCAAAGACACCAGATTAAAACTCTGGAGGATATGATGAACAAAGTGGGTTATAACCTTTCAAAAATCGATGCTGGAGAAGAGCTAATAAAGAAAAAGAATTTAGATATAGCAACATTAAGGAAGCAATTAAAGTTGCCATCTATAGAAGATCCTCTAGCCAAGGATATTGAAGCGACAGAGACACAAAAGGAAGATATGATGAAGCTCTTCATGGAACAAAATGTACAATTGAGATTAAAGAAAAGGAGAAAGCTGCTAAAAGGATTGTTTCCCCTTTGGAAGCACTTCTTATCACAACCATTCCTACAGTCATAACTGCTACAATAAGTAAAAGAGATGTTGTAAATCAATTGGAAAATGTAGTACAAAACATGTCTCCCTAGACTGAAGAGATCAAAAAGTTATAAGATCAAGTGAAACATCTATAGGATCATTAAAAGAAAACTGAGATTTTTCACGCAGGAGAGATTAAGAGATCTCAAAATCATATAGAGACATGGAATAAGTCAGTAACTGAATCTTCTATTGGACACACCCTGGGTCATGTTAAAGAAATAACCTGGAATAATATCATTGAAGAAATAGACGAAATCTGCTCTTGTATCTAGATTATTTTTGAATAGAAGGAACTCATGGAGAAAGCTAAGTAGACCATTGCCACTATCAATGCTAAATTGTAAGAAATTCCTACTATAGCCAACAACATCATAAAATTCCCTAATTCCAAAAACAGTTATGAGCTCGATGATCTAGGAGTGGACGATAGAACACAAACTATTATTGAGGTAAAGAAAGTTCTAACAAAGAATATCTTAGTTGTATAGTTGACAGAGAAGTGTCACACTCTGGAGGTAGTAGTTAACAGGTTTTTGACTAGGATTGATGCATTGAACAAGAAAGGTCTGCCTTCACTATTTGTAATCAATGACAAATTAATGACGAAGGAAGACTACATGAAGAAGAGTGAAGGCATTGCCAAGGATACAACTAAGTCTTCCAACATCAAGGGTTCTATGACAGACAAAGATTTTTATGAAGCTATAAACAACATAAGTTTTATTCAACATGAGATAAAAGATATTTTTGTAGTAAAACCCACTTTTTCTCGGTATACTGAGGTAGATGAAATCTACCACAAGGTAACCAAGATTTATATTCCAGATGAGGAACAGTGGGATAAGTTGTATGAATTTCAGGATTAAAGGACATGTCATCTTCACCAACGCAACACTCGAATAGTGGCCACTCAACAATTTTTCTCTTTCAGAGCAGGGCTAAATGTTGAGATTCATTCCTTTTGATCGAATTATTTCTTTTCTATTAGTTCTAAGTTAATAATAGAATTTTGTGTCACTCAGGCATTAATTAATATTTTTGTAATTGTGCTTAAATACTTCATTCTGTCAAAGTATTCAAGGTTGAACCCTTGAACCAATTATCAAGTAGATTTGTACTAAGATGGAGCATTTTCTAAATAATAGAAGATTCTAGATTTGCCTCATATGGTGTGTCTCTCAGTGAGCTGTTTTGATCTTATTTTTCATTACGTCTTCTTCATATAAATTAATTATTTTACAGTCGTCTGATTTAAAATTTAAATAAATATCAGTTTCATTTTTAATCTACTGTGAATTTGTAATTTAAATAAGAGATTAATTTTCATAACTATATGTTATTGTAATTCCACTTTGAACGTAAATTACACTAGATTTCTGTAATAGTTTAACTATATTATGTTGATCAAGGAAACATTGTTTTATTGTTTTCTTCTTACAAATGATTAAATATTCAGTTTCAATATTAAATCATTTATACCTCTACACATTCTTCTTACCCATCCTACTAAAATCAAAATAACCATGTGCAAGTAAAGAACAACCTTTTGTTTTATTGAAAATATATCTAAGTTTAAAGCATCTATTTATAAACAGTTCACTGGTCATCCAACCATTTAAAACAAACAAAAAATTATACATGCTTTGGCATAACTAATTGACCATAGGTTATCTCAAAGGAAAACATCAAATTGGCATTGTTGTCGGGGAGCGAAGAATTGAAAGATAAATTTTCCCTGGGGCAATGGTTCTCCTTTTCCTTTAAGGTGAATAAAGGATAAGGATATATGTCAATATATTTCCCTTGGTGATTCCTCTGGTCCAAGATAGCTCCTTTTAAGCACACTAAATCATGTACTACTTCTAATATTGTTAAACCTCTACTAGACCCAAAAATACTTATTAGGGGAGCCTCTTCAAGGAGAAGACAGACATCCCCTTCTTCTTCTCCAGCTTTACACTGTGAAGACATCTCATCTGTAGATCCTTTTTCATCTGTACCATCCCATCCTGATTGGACTGAACTACCTCTTAGGGTTTCTGAACTCCATTCTATAGGACTATATCTTCAATCAACCTTTTTAATAGTCACTTGAGTCATATCAAGTCCCATCCATTCCTGTCAAATAACCTTCATTTGAGGAAGAATTGGGTTTACATTTACCTGAATTCAAGCCTCAAGATTTCATTACTCCAACTCCTTATTTCATTCCATTAACCTCTACTAATATTGAAGAGACATTTTTTGTCTATTCGAATCCTTTGTTTGATAATAGTGAAGACTTTCCACCAAGAGTTCAGAATTTGGTTATTAAAACCCCTTTGAGATCCTCAAAAAGGTCTCCTCCATCTTTTTCTCCTCCACACACTAATAACCCTATAGATTCATCTTCATCTCCTACATCTTCATCATCATCATCATCCTCTTCCTCATCATCATCCACTCAATCACCCCATACTCCTCCTATTGTTATTGCTTTTCG
This sequence comes from Pinus taeda, assembly GCA_000404065.3. NCBI lineage: Eukaryota > Viridiplantae > Streptophyta > Pinopsida > Pinales > Pinaceae > Pinus > Pinus taeda. Next base: position 331,039 of record APFE031538149.1, on the reverse strand, counting down.
ACCCATTGTGCAAGCAAGGTATGTTGCTCTAGTTTTCCCTGCAAACTTAGGAAATTTTCCTTATGGATATCTAAAACATCTGCTAAGGTTTAATGGAGAAATAGTTCCCTCAGCAGAAGATCATGTATCACCTTTCCCAGATTTTGCTTACAATATTAACATAGAAGAGGAAAATGTTTATATGAGATTATTTGTACAATCTTTAGAAGGAAATGTTAGGATTTGTTTTAGACAACTTAGAGCTGACTCTATTAGAATATGGAATGAGATCATAACTATCTTTAAAAAAAAATGGGGGGTAATGAAAGATCTTGTTTACTTTCTTAATGAATTTGAAGAATTGAAGAGAAACAATGGTGAACAAGTCGCTAAATTCATCAAAAGATTTAACAAACTTTATCATAAAATTCCTGATGATTGTAAACCACCAGTAGCAGCTCCAAAGTTCACATTTTCCAAAGCCTTTCTTAATGACTTTGCAGTCATGCTAAGGGAAAGGGTGTCTAATACATTAGAAGACATGCAGACAAATGCTATATAGGTAGAAGCCAATAGATCAGCTTCTATCAAACTTAAAGCTAAAGTAGAAAAAGAAGAAAGAAAACTAAAACTAGGGTTGATGAGTCATCCTCTTCCAAATCTAAACTTGAAGATCAGAAAATTGATGAAATTACATATTTATTTATAAACCTTTCTAATAGGATTTCCAAATTGAAATGCAGCCTAGAACTAGTTAGAAAACTGTTGGAAATAATATTGAGAGGGGAGTGAATCAGTATTATTAGATCAATAATTTTATTTCCCAAACAGATTTATGTACACTAGTTTAGTGAAGTGAACTAGCGTGTGCACGCAACTGTGATTAAACAAACCAAAGTATATCCAAAGAAATTGTGATTTAGACAATTTATCATGAGTTAATCTTAAAGTAGTACATCAGTAACTTATTAGACAGTGTAGTTAAAGCAGAATATAGCATCACACATAAGAAACACACATGAACACCAATATTTAAGGTGGAAACCCAATGTGGGTGAGAACCACCTGCTACTGTCATCTCTGTCTTCTTTTAATAAAAAGAAAATCTGTTTACAATCTTGTACTGGTGCATACTCATACTAGTACGCATGCAACCATCTGTAGAAGGCTATAATCTTCTCTATTTCTCTAGCTTCTTCTCGGAGGGAGCTATAATCCCCTAGCTCTTTTACTAGCCGATTCGTTTACTAGTACGTAGGCACCGACCTACAGAAGGCTACAACATTCATTCTTCCTCCAGGGACCATGTTTCATCAATTTTCAGACTGGATACTCCTGGATCACAACACCACAATCTGAAGGCCACGTTTCATCCAATTTTAATGCTGGACCCATCAAAAACTTTTTAAACTTAAACTGCATCAACCAACATTCAGTTAATCTCAACAATAAAATCACTAACACCAGAACAATGTGCTGAACCCAAAAACCTACATCATCATTCAGAACCACTTGTAACCTCAAAGACATTGCATCAAAGTGTATGCACTACTTGGCTGAACCCAAACTGCATGTATATGCTACTTACGTTAATCAAACCTACGTATACCTTCAAAACTACTACAAACATAAACTTTTGAATAAAGTCAATATCAAATAGCAATATACTTAATATCTATTGTAAACTTACAGAGCTATACATAGGAAGCAACATAGATCACTTCTTCTCACTTATACAATCGATCAATCGAGTACTAGCCTCCTTACGTATTCAGTTTTACATTCAGATCTAAGAAGACTTCATTGATAGATAATAGTAAAACAACAGCACTGATCTAATAGATCAATCATTTTTTAACATCAAGCTTTTCTTTTGCATACGCTACTTGGAAGAGCCGAACCAGCGTGTATATGCACCTTCATCAAAGTGAACTAGCGTACAGATCTACAAATACTTACTTCAAAACTTTGTTGCACCTCTAGAATTTAGACAAACCTATATCACAATATTTAAAGAATAAAAGAGGTGTACATAATTAGATCTAGCCCAATATCAGATCATTTAATAATAATAAGTCATTATGATCTTGATCGATCATTAGATCTCATCTATCATCAAATGCTCACGTGCATATTTTGTCTAGATCAAGTAAAGCATCAGAAACCCATAACATTTATATTTACTTTCTAAATGACCATTCAAAAGATATTCATTACTTGTACACTTAGCCCTTTGATTTTTTTCTTCTTATATACTTAGGTCCTTTGTCAATACCTTGGACGAAAACCACTTAGGACCAATACCTTGCACCAAATACTTAGGGTCAATACCCCAAACCAAATACGTGGGACCAAATACCTTGGACCAATACCTTGGACCAAAATACCTTGGACCAAAATACCTTGGACCAAATACCTTGGACAAAAACCTTGGTTTTCCAACATGTACGTGCTTTTCTTCCTGAGAAAGTATGTCTATATGTATATGCTCCTTTCGTTTTGTGGACTAGCGTGTATATGATTTTTTGACTAAGTGGACCTGCATGTACTCCTTAAACTTCTTTACCTCAACCTTTTCTTTTACATTATTTATTATTATCAGTAGACCTAAGTTCCATCTTCTTATTCTTCTATACCAATGTCCTGTTACTTCTTAATAGACTTGTTAGACTATAATTTTCCATATTACTTCTGAAATGATTCCTTTGAACTGCCATGCATTCTGTCACATATGATATCTCTCTTGTAGATTCATCTAGTTACCATATGCAAGTGAGTTGTTCTGCTATAAGTGGGTTGCCATCAAGTACAACACATGTATCATAATGCCAACAATATTCACCCTTGGACTTGATGGCAACCATGCTGGTGTTGATTATTGCACGCTATAGAAACTGTTAGAGATAACAAGCAACGCCAAAATACTCTCCCCCTTTGACATCAAGGGAAAAGGGTGGACCAATGTATTCTCCCCCTTTGATATGAAGAATGTCATATCTGAATAGTTGAATATAAACATTGATCATGCTCCCCCTAGGCACATGTTGAATTCTCTGATTAAACTCCCTCTTTTTGCATGTTCTGGTATCATTATACATGTTGTGATGTACTAACCGTCCATGCTCCTCCTGCGCAGATGTAGATTCTGCAAAAATATATTTAAAAAGAATAACTTGACTCTATAACTCAATTATTTGAGTTTGAACTTCCTATCACCAATGACTCATACATACATCAATCTCCCAATCAAGTGGGGATATACCAAATTTGACTCATCCACCCAACCAAGTGGGGAGATACCAATTGTTTATACATGAAAAAAATACAATAAATATTACATCATCCATCCATGCAAAGTGGGGATACAAATTACATCATTTGTCGAATAGGACTCATTCAAATGTATGAGAAGTCATATCACACCCTAGACTTTTACATGGCTTAAACAACAAATATTATAAATATTTGAAGTGATGGCTAGACTCAATGACCATAATGAAAAATGTGTGTGAAGGCTAATCCCCCCCCTGAACAAGTCATTAATCTAGGAATCTTTGTCAGTTAGATAAAAATTAATGAACAAAACATATCATTAGGCTATAATCATAAACATCAAACAGAGCACCCATATCAAATTCTGACCCATTGTTTTCCTGTCAGAAAAATACATATGCTTCTTCACCCATAGAAACCCACGTATATATGTGACTATACTACATGAAACATGAGTATAATAACCTTCTTCTGAAAAACTGAATTTAATAGTAGGATGATGCAGCAACTATTCCCAACTTTTTTTTGAGATATTCAAATGTTTCTATGGGCAGTGGTCTAGTGAATATATCAACAACCTTTTCTTTGGAGGGAACATACTCCAATTTGACCTTTTCTTCAAGCACTTGTTCACGTAGAAAATGGTACTTTATGGGTATGTTCTTGGCTTTTGAGTGCACGACTGGATTGTTTGAAATACTGATGGAACTTGTATTATCACATAGAATGGAAATGGGTGGAGTACATGTGATCTGAATGTCTTGCAAATTTTTCATCATCCAAAGTAGTTGTGTGCAGCAAGATGCAACAACTATATATTCTACTTCAGTTATAGATAAAGCAATTGAACTTTGTTTCTTTCTGAACCAAGACATTAACCTGGAACCCATATAGAATGCACCACCACTAGTGCTTTTTCTATCATCAACGCTTCCTACCCAATATGCATCTATATATGCATGAAGAGTAAGATTTGCATCTCTAGGATACCATATTCCAAAGTCCTGAGTTCACTGAAGATATTTAAAAATTATTTAGACTGCCTAAAGGTGTGATTCCTTTGGATTTGCTTGAAATCTTCGAACTATTCCTACTGCATGCATGATGTCAGGTCGGGTACCTATTAGATAAAGCAAACTGCCAGTCATGGATCTGTAAGTTGGTTGATGTACTGTTATTGATTCATCATTTGAGTTGAGACTACATCCTATTACCGTTGGGGTACATACAGGTTTAGAATCTTCCATTCCATACGTTTTCAAGATCTATTTGAGATATCTGGTTTGTCAAATCAAATACCATCTTTAGCTTGTTGAACTTGTAGACCAAGATAATAGGTAAGTTCACCAAGCAAGGACATTTCAAATTCTGGCTACATTACTGAAGCAAAATTTTGACTCATGGATTCTTCATTGTTACCAAAAATGATATCATCAACATAAACAATAATAATTAGTAATTTATTAGTTTCAATCTTTGTATATAGATTTCTATCTGCAGAAGCTTTTGTAAAACCTTGTTGGTGTGGATATTTGTCAAGGCAGTAATACCAAGCCCTTGGAACCTATTTCATACCATAGAGAGCCTTTTTGAGTCTGCATACATGTTTTGGATCATTTCCAAGAATGAATCCTTCTGGTTGTTCAATATAAACTGCTTCTAAATCTCCATTAAGGAAGGATGATTTTAGATCCATTTGGTATACTTTGAATTTTTGAAAGTTGGAAAGAGCAAGGAACATCCTTATGGCTTCAAGTCTAGAAATAGGTGCAAATTTTCATCAAAATATATACCTTCTTGTTGAAAATACCCTTTACAAACAAGTTTGGCCTTGTATCTAATGACTTCTCCATTTCCATTCAGCTTGTTCTTGAATATTCATTAAATTCCTATAATATTTTTATCATGAGGTCTAGGAACTAGTTCCCAAGTATCATTCTTTTCAATTTTCTCAAGTTCTTCATCCATGCCCTTGACCCAACATTCATCTTTGCATGCTTCATTTACATTTTGAGGTTCGGTGGACGATAGTAATGCTAGATAGCTTGATGTCCCTATAATAGTTCTTCTTCTCTGTACACCTGCCTCCTTTTCCCCTAAAATTTAAGTTTCTGGATGATTTTCTGAACATATCTGGATGGAGTCTTTTCTTCCACCATTATATCTTCTTATGGTTCTTCACTAGTTTCTTCTTCAATATAATTTTGATTTGATGTGGGAAAATAATCCCCATCTTCCTCATTGTCATAATCTTTTGTTGATTTTATCTGTTTTGGATTTTTGTATGCTTGATCAACTATAACATCAATGCTTTCAACAATTTTTCCAAGTCTTTTATTATAACATTTATATCCTTTACTTTTGGAAGAATGACTAAGAAGAATACCTTCATCTGCTCTGGGTTCAAACTTACCAAGTTTTTCATCAGTCCTTTTGATAAAACATTTGCTTCCAAAAAATTTAAAGTATTTTATAGTAGGAGTCTTACCATACAAAGTTCATGTGGGGTTTGAGTGCTATTTACCCGAACATTTTCTTTGTTGAGAATAGTCATGGTAGCAAATGCAACTTCACCCCAGAAGGTTGCAGGAGTTCCAGATTCATCTAGCATAGCTCGAGCCATTTGTTAAACTATTTTGTTAATCATTTATACCACACCATTTTTCTGAGGAGTTCTTGCGGTGGAGAATTGCCTTTTTATTCCATGTTGTTCACAAAAGTCAAAGAATTCATCTGATATAAATTCCCCTCCTCGATCAGATTTGAGGCATTTGATTTTTCGATTTGATTCATTTTCAACCAAATCTTTTGATCTAGGTGGATGTTGGTGTCCACCCACCTATCCCACTTGGACCCCCACAACTATCTCTTTTAGTTTTTCAGTTTCCGTAATTGTAGCACAATTTACTATTTTTAACAGTTTTTTGGGTCCTGAACTTCTGGAGCCGTTTTGAGGCCCTAAACAACATTTTTTGGGAAATATGGGAGCAACATGGGTCCATGGATGAATTTTAATCTTCCAAAAGTTGTTGTTCTTGGATATATCTTTCTAACAAGCTATTGTATGCGTCAAACGAAGATTGGGTGGCAAAGTTACAACCTCGGGAAGTTGTTGTACCAACTTACCCAAAATGGGGCCCACAATTTGGTGTTTCATCTTCTAAGGTTAGGTTTTGGGATGTCAAGGGTTTTGCATTGTTTCTCAATAATAAATAGGCCTTTGAGCCTCATTGTAGCACAGTTCAGAGGCATGTAGCTGCCACATCTCTTCTTAGAGATAAGCTACCATCGCCCTAGCTAGTTTATTTCCATTTCTGTTTGTAAGCATATTTCATTATTTTACATTATTGAAATGAAGTATATTTCCACTGCATATCTGTATTTATGGTTATCTCTATAATTTGTTGTTTTCCTATTTAAATCCAAATCAGCTTCGAAGGCTTGGAACTTTTCAAATGCTTCATCATTATGCTTTAGAGGACCTATCCAGCACATTCTGGAAAAATAATCAATGAAAAAAATAAAGTATTCTTCTCCACGAGGTGACTTTTTCCTTGTTGGTCCACATAAATCATTATGGACAAGTTGTAGAGGCTTACTAACTGACTCTTCCTTTTCCATGAAGTGAACTCTAGTTTTCTTACCGATTTGACATGGTTTGCATATTGTATTTTTTGGGATACTGATAAGTGGAAGATCACAAACAACCTTGAGTCTACATTCTTTTCTTATTTGAGAAAATCTTCGATGTCCCAATCTTCTATGCCACAACCAATTTTCATCATTTTTACCTAGATAGCATTGTTTTTGCCCTACTTTGAGTATGTATAAGTTGTTTGGAGTTCTTGTTCCTTTGATCACGGTCTCCCTTGTATCAAGCTCACGAACAACACATCTGTTTGATCGAAACACCACTTCATTTCCTTGATCACAAATTTAACTGATACTCAAGAGGTTATGCTCTAAACCATCTACATACATAACATTTCCAACTTTAATCTTTTCTTACAAGAAGAAAGAACCTTTAACTTTTATGACAGCTGGAGTGTCATTTCCAAATGAGACATTCTTTTCCTTTTCTAAGGCATTATATGAGTGAAGTTTCTCTTTGTCACCTATCATTTGTTTGGAGCATCCACTGTAAATGTACCATTGATTTACTTGTCCTTCTGCATACAAGGTTATACAACATCTTTCTGTTTGAGATTCTTTCCTGCTCCATATCTTGGGATTTAGTGGTGTTTTCTCCTTTTGAGGTGTTTGCCAAAATTTGCTCCTGCATTTAGATTCTTCATGACCAAAGTTGTTACAGATTGAGCATTCCATTTAATTTTCAAGAGGAGAAAAGTTATTATAGGAACTTATCTTGATCCCTATTACATTCCTTTCATTTTGTGATTCTCTAGTCATGATGGTTTTGTAAGTAATGCATTCAGCAGCTTTGTGCCCAAAATTATGACATGAAGAAAATTTTCCATTAAAGAAGTTTCTGTGACTATTGAATCTATTTACCTGTTGATTGTAGTTTCTATTGATATTCATCTTTGGAGAAAATTGAGTCTGATTTGCCTAGGGTTGGTTGTGGCTTCTATTGATATTCATCCTTGGAGAAAATTGAGTATGATTTACCCAGTGATCAGCTTTATGCCTTTGCTGACAATTGTGATACTGTTCATTGGTCTTTGCTGCATCAAGATAGACTTTGGTGGAGGTTGAAGACTTCTATGATTGAGATGATTCTTCAGTATATCCAAGACCTATCTTTATTAGAGAAAAACATTGAACTTTACTAATTTCATTTAAATTTTCTGATCCTTTACTAAATCTAAGATTCAGAGATTTTGTTTTCTTAAGATCTTTTCTTAGACCCACAATTCCACATTCTAGTTTTTCATTGTGTTTTTATTTTTCATCAAGTTGATATTTCAAGGTATCTATGATCATATTCTTTTCTTCTAAACATATTTTGAGTTTAGAGATATCTTCATGAAATCTTTTCTCTTCTAAAGCATCCCAAAAATTATCATTGTCATAAGCCATGAGAAGTCTATAATCTTGTCTAGTCTCATCTTCATCACTATTAGATAAACCATCACTATCTTCATGCATATAATAACTCCTTTTATTCACAACTTACATCCTATTCCATTTTTCATATTCCTTTCCTTTTTCATATTTATCTTTATGATGACGTATGGAAGCATAATGACCGACTCTGCCACAAGAAAAGCATTTGAAAGGTGGCTTACCTCTAAACATTTTAGAAGCCCATTGAAGCTTCTTGACAAAATTTACCTCATCATCTTCTTCTGAAATGTGTCTTGATTCATTGTGTTCTTCCTTTTATTTTCCTTTTACTGAAGCTTTAAATGCAGCTTCTCTCATATCTGATGGACCTCCTTTCTCATCTCAAAAGCAGTTAGGATTTTGTGAAGTTGTGTCAAAGTGATATTCTGTAGATCCTGTTTTTCTTCTATGGAAGACACTTTTGATTCAAATTTAGCAGTCAAGGATCTCAAAATTTTCTCAACTAAGGTAACTTCCTTTATTTCTTCACCCATATTCTTCATACAATTAACAGCCTCATCTATACGTAAGAAGTAACTAGTTATACTCTCATTACTATGAATCTTAAGAGTTTCATACTGAATTCTAAGAGTTTGAAGCTTAGCACGCTTTACCTGAGAGTCTCCTTTGTAGCTTTGAATGATTTTGTCCCATATCTCCTTGGCTGATTTGAGTTGCATGACTTTGACAAACTATGATTGTGACAAACTTCCCAATAAAGTATTGACAACTTTGGCATTGGTTTCATATTTCTTTATACTAGCCACGTTTATAGGAATTGATGTTGGAAATGTACACCCTCATTCTACAATTTCCCAGACATTTGTTCCAAGAGATTGTAGATAGGTTGTGGTTCCTATTTTCCAATAAACAAAGTTGCTCCCATCGAAGATTGGAAGTCTAATGGATCCCATTCTTTCATGATTATTCATCTTGATGGATATCCCTTTACGTGATCAAGCTTCTTCTGAAGGACCTGCTCTAAAAACAATTGTCGAAAATAATACTGAGAGGGGTGTGAATCAATATTATCAGATCAATAATTTTATTTCCCAAACATATTTATATACGCTACTTTAGTGAAGTGAACTAGCATGTACATGCAACTGTGATTAAAGAAACCAACACATATCTAGAGAACTTGTGATTTAGACTATCTATCATGTGTTGATCTTAAACAAGTACATCAATAACTTATTAGATAGTGCAGTAAAACCAGAATATAGCATCACACGTAAGCTACACTCATGAACATGAAGATTTAAGGTGGAAACGTAATGTGGGTGATAACCACCTGCTGTTGTCATCCCTGTCTTCTTTTAATAATAAGAAAATATGTTTACAATCTTGTACTAGTGCAAAATCATACCAGTACGCAGACACCCACCTGTAGAAGGCTACAACCTTCTCTCGTTCTCCAGCTTCTTCTGGAAGGAAGATACAACCCCCTAGCTCTTGTACTAGCCGATCTATTTACTAGTATGTAAGCACCAACCTACAAAAGGCTATGACCTTCTTTCTTCCTTGAGGGACCACATTTCATGAATTTCCAGACTAGATACTCCTAGATCACAACACCATAAATGAAGGCCATGTTTCATCCTATTTTCATGATGGACCCATCAAAAACTTTTAAACTTAAACTGCATCAACCAACATTCAGTTAATCTAAACAATCAAATCACTGACACCAAAACACTGTGTTGAACCTAGAAACATGCTTCATCATTTAGAACCACCTGTAACCTCAAAGACATTTCATCAAAGTGTATATGCTACTTGGCTGAATCCAAACTACGTGTATACACTACTTCTGTTAATCAAACTTGTGTATACCTTCAAAACCACTGGAAACAAAAACTTTTGAATCAAGTCTATACCAACCAGAAATATACTGAAGATCTATTGTCAACTTACAGAGATTTAGACAAGCAGCGACATAGATCACTTCTTCTCACTTATACAATCAATCAATCGAATACCAGCCTCCTTATGCATTCAGTTTTAGATTTAGATCTAGGAAAACTTCATTGACAGACAACAATAAAACAACAACACTGATATGATAGATCATTCATTCTTGAACATCAAGCTTTTCTTTTGCATACGCTACATGGAAGAGTCGAACTAGCGTGTATACACACCTTCATCAAAGCGAACCAGTGTACGGATCTAAAAATAGTTAATTCAAAACTTCGTTGCACCTCCAAACTTCAAACAAACCCAGATCAGGATATTCAAAGAATAAAATAGGTGTACATAATTAGATCTAGCCCAATATCAGATCATTCAATAATAATAAATCATTATGATCTTGATCCATCATTAGATATCATCCATCATCAAATGCTTAGGTGCATATTTTGTATAGATCAAGAAAAGCATCAAAAACCCATAATATGTATATTTACTTTTGATATGACCCTTTAGAAGATATTCATTACTTGTACACTTAGCCCTTTGATATTCTCCTCCTTATATACTTAGAGCCTTTGTCAATACCTTGGATCAAAACCACATAGGACCAATACCTTGGACCAAATACCTTGGACCAAATGCCTTGGACCAAAACCTTGGATCAAAATACCTTGGATCAAATACCTTGGACAAAGCCCTTGGTTTCCCAACATGTACGCTCTTTCCCTCCTAAGAAGTGCATGTATACGTATATATTCTTTTTGTTCTATGGACCACCGTGTATACATTGTTTTCACTAAGTGGACCTGTGTATACTTCTTAAACTACTTTACATCAACCTTTTCCTTTACATTCTTTATTTTGATCAGTAGACCTAAGTTCCATATTCCTATTGTTTTGTACCAATGTCTTGTTACTTCTGAATAGACATGTTACACTGTAATTTTCCATATTACTTCTGAAATGATTCCTTTGAACTACAATGCATTCTGTCACATCTAATATCTCTCATGTAGATTCATCTAGTTATGTAGATTCATCTAGTTACCATATACAAGTGAGTTGTTCTTCTATAAGTGGGTTACTATCAAGTACAACACATGTATCATATTGCGAACACAAATTGTTTTCAGACCTCAAGAACAAACTCAATTTCAAAGAACTCCTCAAATGAAGATTCTTCAGAGACCAAGTTCTGATCAAAACATTTAACAACCTTTCTTGATTGATGATCAACAACCACATGATACACGCCCTTTAATCACTAAAGATATCAATAATATTATTTCTTCAACAATACAAATTGTAATAGTTAGTTCACCTCAATCTTTTGAACAACAACAGGAGATACTCAACTTTCAAAATACATAACATTCTCTAAATTTTGTATTGTGGAATTGAATAAGAGGTATGATTTAAGGCCTAGACTGGGTCCTGGCAAACCTCAAAAATATACCACCATAATTGAACATATAATGAAAACCATTCAAACACAAAATCCAACACCTTAGACTATAGAGTCATGCATTGAAGCCTCTTCATCTGGCAAGGCTATTTTGAAAACTTTTAATATTGAAAAGGAACTGGAAAGGGTCCAAATTCCTATATCTTTAGTTGAACTTTCCAAAAACCTAGTTATAAAAATCAAGTGTCTAAATGGATATAGCCCTCTTGTGTATATGTTGAGGGAGATGTTATTAGTTTGCAATATTAAGAGCCCTCGGTAGTGTTTGGCCCTAGTTCTAATATGATGGATGAAATTGTTCCACCATTTTATGGAACTTTAAAAGCTCATGACTTTCTTTTGTATTACTGCATGTTGGATTCTAGAGCTTCTCATAACCTTATGCCAAAGTTAATTACTGATCAACTTCAATTACATGTTACCCATTCTTATCATGATCTTTACACCTTTGATTCAAAGAAAGTACCATCCCTAGGATTGATCAAAGATATAGTTGTCACCTTTGCTCAAATACATGTCAAGAGTATAGTTTTAGACTTAGTTGTCACTGATATTTCTACCAAGTTTGGCATGCTTCTATCTAGATCATGTTGTGTTAAACATGGAGGATCATTTCAGATGGACATGTATTTTTCTACTATTCCAGTCTATCGAGGTGAATATTTAAGGTTATATAGGGAAGTCAGAATCCTTCATACTCTTTATAGGTCCGATCAAGAAAAAAACCACCCTATCTATGAAGTAGATCAGGATTTTGGTTGCTTTCAGTTATCTTCACAAAATGCATAAAACACTCAACTTGGAATTGAAAATATAGTTTCCAAACCTAAAGTTGTAGAATTAGATATCTGGAAAATTTCTTTTGATGGATCTTGCTCAAAAGAAGGAGTAGGAGCAGGAATTTTTTTAATTTCACCAAATAAAGAAAATATAACTCAGTCATGTAAACTTGAATTTAAGGTAACCAATAATGTGGCTGAGTATGAGGCTTTTCTTCTTGGTCTTGAGCTAGATAGGAGCTTGAAGGTTCAAAACTTGAGTGTCTTTTCTGATTCTGAGCTTATAGTGAACTAGGTTTGAAATATTTGCCAAACGAAACATCCAAGGCTTAGGTCCTATAGAAGTGAAGCTTGGGACACGATTAAGAATTTCTTTCAAGGATTTAACATAACTGATATTCCCAAAGATGAAAAATGCATGCTCACTCACTGGTTGTGTCAACGAGCTCTTTCAAAATGCCTGAGCCAATATTGTTAGAATACCAAATTCAAGTCAAGTATAGACCATTAATTCCTAAAAATATTAAACACTGGAAGATTTTTGAAGATGATGAACAATTAAAATATTTTCTTCAAGTCATTGATGAATTCTCATATATGCAAATTGAAGGACATGAAAATGATATTCAAGAATTAAATAAGCAAAATTCAGAAACTTCATTCAGTCCTACAATTCTTGATCATGATATCATCCAATTATCTAATAAATTTATTCCTAAAGGATTGGTTCCATTGCAAAAACTATTTGATAATAATGATGTCTCTAAAAATCCCTTGTTTAACCCACCTGAAGAAGAAATCAAAGAATGAAATATTGGGACATTGGATGATGTGAGAAATATTAAATTATCATCAACCTTACCTTTGGATGTAAAAATCGAATACTTTAATCTTCTTAAAATTAAAAATGTTTTTTTCGTGGTCTTATAATGAGTCAAAAACTTATCATACATCTTTGATTGAGAAAAATATTCCTTTGAAACTAGAAGAAAAACCATTTCATCAAAAACTAAGAAGAATCAATCCCATACTACTTCCAACCATTGAGAAAGAACTTAAAAAGCTGCTTGATGCTCATATCATTGTGCCTTTAAGGTATTCTAATTGGGTAGCCAACCTAGTTCCTATCAGAAAGAAAAATGGTGAGATTAGGCTATCTGTAGACTTTCAAAATTTGAAAAAATCATCTATAAAGAATACTTATCCATTGCCCAAAATGGATCATCTACTTCAGAAAGTTTCACGTGCAAATAGGATTTCTATGCTAGATGGATTTTCTGGTTACAACCAGATCATGGCAAGTCAAGCTGACCAAGACAAAACTGCTTTCGCCACACCTTGGGGTACATTTATGTATGCTAGAATGCCATTTGGGTTAACCAACATTGGAGCCACTTTCTAGAGAGCAATGGAATTAAAATTTGTAGGTAAAACATCTCAATTTACTATCATTTATTTAGATGATTTAATTGTTTTCTATGATTCTGATGAAAATCAAATAAAACACTTGAGCAAGGTTTTTTACAGGTGCAGGAAATTTGGCATTTCCATCAATATGAAGAAATCTTTATTTGTTGTAAAGGAGGGAAAATTACTAGGGCATATGATCTCCAAGGAGGGAGTTATAATTGACCCAAAGATAGTTTCAGTTATTCAGACCCTATCTCTACCAAGGAATAAGAAAGAGATACAAACCTTCCTTGGAAAGATCAATTTTCTCAGAAGGTTCATCCCAAATTATGTTGAGATAGTTAAATATATAACAGATATGATGAAGAAAAACAATGAAGTGAAATGGACAGTTCCTTCTAGAAATTCTTTTGATCCAACCAAAAAGGCTATATCTAAAGCCCGTACATTAGCTAGTCCTGATTATTCTTTACCTTTTAGCATATTTTCTTTTGCATCCAAGACAAATTTAGCTGTTGTACTTTTACGAAAGAACACAAATGGTGATAACCAGCCTATAGCCTTATTTTCCAAATCTATGAGGGATCTTGAACTTAGATATGATATTATTTAAAAACAAGCTTATGCCTTAAGTCAAGACCTCAAAGCCTTTAGAACCTATGTCTTGCATTCACACATTACAACTTATGTCCCTAATCATCTTGTTAAAAAAATTTTGTCCGAGCCTGATACTGATGGAAGAAGGTGGAGATGGATGGATAAAATCCTTGAATTTGACCTTGAAATTAAGACCACAAAGCTAGTAAAATTCCAAGGCTTGGCTAAATTATTGGCTGAAACCAACAGCAAAGTACTGGGAATAAATCTAGTTTTTGAAATTTCATTAGGGGAGAATCCACAAGAGCCTTCCTTAACATTAGGGGAGAATACACAAGAACCTTCCTTGATATATCAAGAGAATCCACAAGAACCTATTGGGTCCCTATAATACTAGTGATTGCCCCATTACTATTGTAGTTATACCCCTTATTAATATTGTTGTGCCCCTATTGCCCCCATATTGTTATTACTGTGCCCCATAGAATCCCTCCATTGTTATTTTTGTGGCTTTATATTATTATTGTTAGGTCGCTAGATTATAGTGTGACTCCTTAGACTCCTATATATAGAAAGGAGGTTTTGTCATTTGAATCATCGAAGAATTGTTCATTTATGTAATGTAAAGGAAGTTGCCCCATCGAAGAGGCTGAATTCTAAGGCGTTGATCTATCTTTTCTATCTTTTCTTGAGTTGGTTTCATAACATTTGGTATCGGACCTTTGGATTCTAAGTTTTCACTGCTCCAAACAGGTCATCGTGGCATTTTCAATATAACTTTTTTCTGTGATGTTTCAGAAGTCGCAAAAAAAAACCATTTGAGAAGAAATCGCTCTGAACCTTGGATCCGAATTTCAGAGCTTTTCGCGCTATATTTGCGGAGATATGATCTGAGGAAGTTGGTCTTTTTGTAGACTCCTGAATTACATTCCAAACAGGTGACCTGGGGAAAATCGTCATAACTTTCTCTCTAGGGATCAAATTGAAATTTCATAAGAAGGTACAGAAAGAGGACGGATTGTGGCTTCTTGTATGCATTTTTCAGATCCAAAGGTCGAAACAGTGACTCGTGGCACGTCGTACAAGTTTGCTCTATTGAACTAGTCTATAATCAAGTCACTGTGGGAGATTTCACATAACTCTTCCTTGGAGAATCCAATTTTGGTCAGACTTGTGGCATTGGAAAGAGGACACATAGGGCTACTACAGATCACAAATTTAGAACTAGATGATTGGAAAGTACAGAGATACATCAGAGGCATTATCGAGCTCTTACAAAGTGAAAAAAGGTGTGTAGATTTTCTTAAATATTTTCTTAAGCTTGGTTTGAAAATTTATTTTCAACGAATTTAAAGGGCATAGTAGAGCATTATTATCGGTAACTAATGCCCCAAGGAAAGAAAATGCAAACACCTAGTAAGGAACCTAAAATCTCTAGCATGACTCATGAAGAAGAGGAAGAAATACAACATGATATATCAAAATTACAAAACCAAGTGCAACAACTGTCCCTTACACAAAAAGGAACAAAATCTAAGATGGATGGTTTAAAGAAAGATGTAGAAGCTAAGATGGACTGTTTAAAGAAAGGCATAGAAGCTAAGATGATTGACGTGGAAGCTAAGATGGATGATTTGAAGATAGATTTGAAGACAGAAATGGACGAATTGAAGATAAATATGAATAAGTTGCTACAAGAAATGGGCACTAAGGGTGAAAGGGTACTAAAGGAAACTCATGATGAGAATAAAAGAAATGTTAATCATGATTCCATAGATGCTAATGTTGTATCGAATACTCACCATATTCCAAAAATCGATACAAGGAAGTTTGATGGCAAGGATCCTGCCACATGATTATTACAGATGGAGAAATTCTCCGATCTCAATAATGTGAAAAACACACAAAAGGTACGTATGGAAACTTTATATTTGGAACCAAATCAATTTGTATGTATCAATGACTTTGCTCTCGTAAACAATTTATCACTTGGGCAATTTTTACGAAAGAATTGATAGCACATTATGAGGATACAAAAAGCAACACTTTTTTTAGCCAATTGATAAGTCTCAAACAAAAGGGTTCAATAATGGAGCACATTGAGAGTTCCAAAAATTGAACATAAGGGTAAAAGATATTCCAGAGGAGCATAGGATTGATGTGTTCATAGGGTCTTTAAAGGATAATATCCAACATGATGTTCGCCTTTGGGAACCTGATTCATTAGAGAAGGCATTCAGGTTAGCAAATGGAAAGCAAAATTATGGTAACCAGGAAGCATACCACTCACAACTATAAAAACGGAAGTGTTGTTGCCCCTAGTCTTCCACAACCTATAAGGTTGACACCACAAAAATTGGAAGAAAAAAGAGCAAAAGGGCTTTGTTACAGTTGTGATGGCAAATACACTAAGGGTCATAAGTGTGCTGAGAAGAAATTATTCTACATAGATTGTGAAGAGGAACGAGAAAAGGAACAAGAAAGGTCAAAAGAAGAGGATTTACTCCAGGAATAAAGCCTAGATGAAGAACAAATAAATCCAACCATATCTTGTAATGCATTGGTGGGAATTACCACTCCTCAAACCATCAAGATAGAAGGACAAATCAAGAAGAAAAAGGTAATAGTTTTGATTGATTCGGGAAGCACCCACAATTTTATTCATTGTAAGGTTGCAAAAGAATTGAATTGCTTCCTATATCCAGCACTAGAGTGTCAAGTGATGATTGCAAATGGAGGAACAATAAATTGCTTTGAAAAGTTCCATAATATCAAGCTATCCATGGGAGAATATGTATTGACTAGCCAATGCTTTCCATTCTAATGGGAGGTGCTGACGTTGTACTAGGAGTCCAATGGCTACAATCCCTGGGTACAACAACTTTTAATTTTCAAGAACTTTTCATGAAATTTTCTACGGAAGGAAAGGAAGTTGAATTAAGGCGTATTGGAGGGAAAACAGGAAAGGTAATAAGCTCTAATGGTATGACAAAGCTTCTAAAAAAGGAGCAAAGAGGTGTAATTGCACAATTATGCTCGCTAGATGTTTCCATATCAAAATCATCTATTTCTCCAGATCTCCAAAAAGTCCTGGAAAATCATTCCAAGGTATTTGAGACTCCCAAAGGTCTCCCACCTATGCATGATCATGATCACGCTATTCATCTGATTCCAGGAAGTGTTCCTCTGAACATCAGGCCATACAGATATCCCTATGTCCAAAAGAGTGAAATTGAACTTATAGTTGCAGAAATGTTAGAGGTTGGTATAATTCAACCGAGTCAAAGTTTCTTCTCTGCTCCTGTAGTATTGGTGCACAAGAAGGATGGACCATGGCGCATGTGTCCGGATTATAGCGAGCTCAACAAGCTCACTATTAAAGATAAGTTCCCCATTCCTGTCATTGATGAATTACTTGATGAATTGCATGAATCAATTTACTTCCCCAAGTTAGATCTTCGTTCAGGGTATCATCAAATCAGAATGAAGATTGAAGACATTCCGAAAACAGCATTTAGAACTCATGAGGGTCATTATGAATTTTTGGTCATGCCTTTTGGCCTTACCAATGCACCTTCAACATTTCAAAGTTTGATGAATTCAATTTTCAACTCCTTAGAAAATTTGTGTTAGTATTTTTTGATGATATACTAATCTACAACAAGTCTTGGAAGGATCATGTTGAACATGTTAACAGGGTGCTACAACTATTGAAGGAGAAACAATTATATGCGAAAAGATCCAAATGTTTCTTTGGAGTCCACGAGGTGGAATATTTCGGTCATATTGTATCTCATGAAGGAGTTAAGGTAAAGCCTAGCAAAATTAAAGCCATTAAGGAATGGAAAATCCTCACATCCATAAAGCATCTACGAGGATTTCTTGGGTTGACAGGGTATTATCGCAAGTTTGTTAAGAATTATGGGTGAATGGCAGCACCTCTAACAACATTATTGAAGAAATATGCATTTTCATGGAATCCGGAAGCAACAAAGGCCTTTGAACATTTTAAAGAGGCAATGTGCCAAGCACCGGTCTTAGTTACACTGGACTTCATGAAAACCTTCATTGTGGAATGTGATGCTTCAGGAAATGGAATTGGTGTTGTTCTAATGCAAGATGAAAGACCCATTGCTTTTGAAAGTCGTCCAATCAAGGGAAATTTCTTAAGCAAAGCTATTTATGAGAAGGAAATGTTGGCAATACTCCATACAATTAAGAAATGGCGACCCTACCTAATGGGAAGACACTTCAAGGTAAAAACGGATCATGATAGCCTTAAATACTTTTTAGAACAAAGATTATCCTCTGAAGAGCAAAAAAAGTGGGTCAAAAAGATTTTGGGTTATGACTTTGAAATCATCTACAAAAAAGGGAAGAAAAATGTGGTGGCAGATGCACTCTCAAGAAAGGATGAGGATGTGGAAGCATTGTTTTGCGCCACTTCTATTATCCAACCAGATTGGATAAACGAAGAAAGGGAGGAATGGAAGAATGACGAAGAAGTGTGTGCGCCATTTCTATTATCCAACCAGATTGGATATGTTAGAGTCGATCTAGTAGCCCTCCATCAACGATCAAAGCTCTTTGCATTTGTATAGGTAGGTGTCTCATCAGTGTCATTTTTTGCATCCCATTAAGCATGCCATAACCCTGATGGAGGAGCTGGTGTCTTTTTCCCCCTCTTGGCATTGCTGGACCAAAGTCATTTCAGTCATTAAAATCTTTCAAGATTGTCTTGTCTTGTCTTGAGGTCAAATTCCTAGGTCTAGGGTTTTGGTCAAGTTTGTCTTCAAGGTCATGTCTCTGAAGGTCAATAAATGTTCGAGCAAGCCAGAGGGATGATTTTAAAGGTGTTTCGTTGCAAATTTCTATCTTGTATAGTTAATTTTCACCTTGGATTTCAAAACTTTGTTTTTAAAGCCAAGGCCATTTTTCAAATTTTTGTAAAAAGTGATGAAATTTCAAAAAACTTCCAAGGACAGCATGTAACCCTAGCTCCCTTGCCAAGATCCCTCAGATGATATCCCTGCAAAAAGGATCGAGCAATAGCATTAAATGAGTCAATTTCAGGACAAAGGAAACCAAAAAAGTCAAGTTTTTAAAGTGTCAAAGGAAAAACATTAGAAAGTGGGTTGTGACATGAAATTTATTCAAAGAAAGGCTATAAAGGCTCTATTTCCCTCCATCAAGCTTCATTGTGCATCCAAGTGATAGAGAAATCAGTTGCAAGAGCGTTTGAGTGAATTCGGTGAGTTTGGGAGACGCGCGACCCGTCGAGACTGGTGCGCGACCCGTCAGGGCACCTCCGCCAGTGCAAGTTTTATACGGGCGTGACCCGTCAGGCACGCGCGACCTGTTGGGCAGTGCACGTGACCCATCAGCGTTCCCTCTATACAAAACCGCCAGCAAGTTGCTAAGGAACCACGAGTTGCTAAATTTTGCAAGCATATAAATCAGCATTTTACAGGCAGAAACTGCAGTACATTTTGGCCACTCTGCTCCTTAAACAATGTTAGAAACTGAAACCTATGAGCAGAGTGATGACCAGGCATCAGCTTCAGAGATTGAGGTACAGAGGAGGCCTCATAAGGGTGGAAAGGGTGGTCATCACAAGAGAGAGGACCCCACCTCTTTGACAGATTTACAGGCTTGTCCTATGGCAGTCTCATCTTTTCAGTACATGTCTTGCTATGAGTTTTGCGAGAAGATCTCTCGGATTCAGCACCACAGAGAGTTGGCTCGCCTATTTTTTTTACACTTGCATGATGGACATGTCAACCTTGTCGGGGTGGACTTTATTTTGACACCAGAGGTGATTGCACAGGCTACAGGGATACCTAATGTCGAGGAGATATGGAATAAGCGCAAGGTGTTGGACAGTGTTCAGTTTGAGCCTTTTGTTAGACCAGCATTCATGAGACAATTGACAGGTGTGTTTCCATTCAGATTTCTCAGGAGTGAGTATGCTCCCATGATGAGGCTCATCATGCTCTATTTTACCTGTGAGGGTATATTTTCACAAATATATTCGTATCATATCCGCATATTGATGCACTTCACACGGGTACAGATGATGAATATCCATGTTTTCTTCTATCAGAACATTGAGAGGATGGTGTCCATAATGCAGAAGAAGAGCCCGGCACAGCAGTATAGGAGCCTTTACCATTATGGTTTGATTCAGCTTGTAGTATTACATCAGTTGGCTCAGTAGGGCATCTCATGGGAGGAGTTCATCTCTCGTGAACTTTTCACAGCATCACCCCTGCCACATCCTGAGGTTTTTCACGAGGAGGGAGGACCATCTCAGCAGCATGACATCCCCGTCACTAGACATGTCAGCTCCTCACCTTTGGTTACTTATCAGAGAGGCCAAAGGGCCTTATTTGCAGCAACTCAGCGAGTACTTTCTCCACACCATGTGGAAGGGGTCTCGCCTTCTTCATCAGCACCGCGAGTGTTATCTCCACACCAGCTGGAAGGGGCCTCATTTCCGACAGCAGCATAGGTATCAGAGAGGGGTAAGTAGCCCATGATTGAGGAGGGATTTTCAGGTGATCCAGATATTGACATTATTGATCTTGACGCCTGTTCTCCTAGCTCAGAGCTTAAAGATATCATCCGAGAGCAAAGAACCGAGAATGAGTCACTGCACACGAAATTGCAGATGGCAAAATGGATAATTAACTATTTAGAGCAGCGCAACAAACAGTTGGAGGATGAGCACAAACTTTATGAGCACGGAAGATTCGTGAAGACCGGGAATTGGCTCGTAGGAGACCCGGTGATTTGACACCCATAGATCGATAATCTATGCTTATTTGGGACAATTCTCATTTGAAAAGGTTGTTGGCTAAGTCCAACCAAGATAAGAAACTGTTGAGGAACATGAAGAACTATTATTGGGCGCGGATGCACGTGTGCAAAGCGAAGATGAAGGTGCTTCAAAGGCGGTTGACCGAGGCACTAAAACAGAGAAAGAGGCTCGATCCCCTCCATATCTTGGCCGAGGCTTCACTCAAGGACCAAGGCACTAAATAGCCTAGCCACAACACAAATCTGAAGAAATTTTGAGCATTTTGGGTAAATTTTGGTTTTTTTTAGGCAATTTACAGGTTTTCTCCATTAACGGGTCTCACCCCCCGTGAGACCCTTCATCCCGGCAACTTCATTTTGCAAAAACTCAGCATTTCTAGATTTTTCATGCAAAGTTACATATGCTCATCAAAGGACTAGAGATTCGGTGAAGTTTTGGGCCTCCGGAAAGTCAAAAAACAAGCAAAAAATGACTTTCTGCCACTTTTTTGAGACACAGAAAGCAGTCTTGGAAGATTGCAAGTTTGGAGGGGCAAATTACCACCAAATTCAGAAATTCTAGTTGGGTTGGAAAGTAGACTCACTGAAATTTCCAACAAGCCTACTCTTGCTTCATTTGGACACCTGGAAGTGCCCCAAAAGTGGTCCCAAAGGCGTGCAACCCGTCAGGCAAAGGCGCGCGACCCGTCAGGCAAATTTCTCCAAATTTCACTGTACATCTCAGAAAAACGCAGTTTGAACCTATTTGACTTTTTGGGGTGGATTATTATCCTATTTGATGTAATTAATGTACTTTTATGACACTTTTACTCTTGTGTACCTCTTCTAGAAGATTCATTCATAAAAAGGTGAAAATTAAATGAATGAATTGGCTTCCTATCTTATAGAGGCAAGTTGTTTTGACTGCCTAGTTTGAAGTGCTAAGTTTAGAAGTGGTTGAAACAGCTCCTTGGATAGCGAGCTCGACCCATGGAGGCAGGGAAAGGGGTTAGATGATCTATATTATGTACTTTCTTTATCATTTTCATGGTTGGACTCTTGAGGGAGAAGCTATCATTGTATTATTTCACTGTATCTCTGCAATTTTTGGCTAAGGAAGACCAGGGTTTTGCAGTCCTTTTTGGGATTCTTGTGGTTACATGTATTGATGGTGTGTTTCTCTATGTACCTGTAAGTGTGTTATGTGAATCATTTCCTTTCTTTTCCTTCTGTACATTAAGCAAACGAAGTGTTAAAGTAAGAATTCATGACTGCCATGCTCTGCTTTTAAGTTTGTTTAATTTCAATGTTTTCTACTGTTTAAGGAGAATTCAAAGTTATTGTTTGCTCTCCTTATCTCCTCACCTATCATTCCTAATCATACACCTCAATCAAAGGCATCAATACTATCTCCTACCTCGCCCCAAAGAACCCCCTACAGAAACTGTGTCCAATCCCCGCACCCAAAATTGCCATCCCTCAATTTGCCACCAAAAACCCTAAAAACCCCAAATCAACCCTTTTGATCAGTTTACTAGCCTAAAATCAGTGTTACCCTATTGGTCATCTCATCCATTGAAGATTTTACTTAGATTGACCGGAGAGAGCCTTCTCCTGCCCCGTAGGGCTAGCTACGAGGCTAAATGGTTTGATGTTGCCTTGAGGTTTGCCTTTTTCAGCCTGAGGTGAAATTTCAAGCGCTAACATACTGGAAACCATACTAGGGAGAACAAACTTGTTTGTGGATTGATGTGTTTGTTTCATAAGTCTTAGATAGAGTCTGAAGATACACCAGGTATCCTTTGAACACGCTCTTGTTTTACATCAGCGTTAGTAGATAAACGGTGCTTCAGTCGATCTCTGTGAGCTTGTGAAAGTAGCGCTTCATTGGCACTTTTATCCCAGTATAATTGTTAACTCTGAGTCGTGGATGATAGGTTGAGAGTTTTCATAGGCTGAATGGTTTTTCTTTCCTAGTCTTCTTGAGAAAAACAAGCTGGCTACTGATCCTAGACCCATTTTCAAATCTCATTCATCTCCAGCTATTATCAAGTATTTCGAAGATCTAGACTTTGACGAAAGCTTTGAGTTGTCCTTGTTTAAAGCCAAATCCGAAAGTCCACTCGAATCTCTAGTCCTTGACCCTAATTTTGCAGCTGTTATTGAATTTTTGAGACACAACACGTTGGTTGAAAATTTCATCTTGAGACATCTCCAGACATGTATTCAAGCTACTACCCTTGCTGATTTTCTTGAGAATATCTCTGATAATATTGGATCCACTATCACGGCTCACGAAGCATCTTTTCCTCCATTTGTTTCAGTCTCGCCTATAATCACCTATCTCGAATCCACATTCGATTCTCCTTCTACATCCCATACCCCTCCTACACCTCCTACCCCTCTGATTCCCCCAACTCCACAAACTACACCTCCTCTTATCACATTCCCCGCTATCACAGCTCCTCCTCCTCATACTCACCCTACTCCCCCTCCTAAAGCAATGGCTACCCGATTTGCTCCCCTTGCTTTTCCCCAAAATCTCCATGATATGCCGGCTGATTATCAAACCAAAATCCCTATGTTTGATCGCACTCCTCAAAGTGTCTCGGCTCAGCAATATATAGACAAGATGACAACCTTCTTCGATCTATATGAGATAGATGAAGAAGATGTTACTATGCGGCTATTTGTTCATACATTTGGAGGGGAAGTTAGAAAGTGGTTCAGAGGGTTGATAGATGGAAGCATTAACTCCTTGGATGCACTTCAAAGGCAGTTCTTAGACCGTTGGGAAATAAGAAAAGATCCGCTTCAAATTAATGTCGAATACAACAACCTCAAGAATAATCCGGGTGAGTCTGTTCAAGATTACATAATCAGATTCAATACAGTTTACAATGCTATTCCCGATGATTTGAAGCCGTCAAGGAAGTCAGCTCTACTTAAGTTCCCAGATGGCTTTGATCCAGAGATGGCCTACTCATTGAGAGACCGAGATCCTCCCACCTTGGAGGATATGTAGAAAATTGCAGTCAGCGTTGAGGCAAACTTGAATGACAAAAGGGCAAGAATGAAGGCCGAGAAACGAGTCACAATCAAAGAGGAAGCATCCACCTCAAATCACCTTCTTCGTGATGTTGAACAGATAAAAAGGGTACTTGAAAATGTTAGTCTTGGAAAGCCTGAGCCTCAGATTCATAATCCAAATTTCAGAGGTCCACGGCAGCCCCAATATAGAATCAAACAGCGGGATACAAGAGCACAAGAGGAAGCCACTCAACAGCAAATTAAACCTCCACTTCAGCAAAATTTTGTTACTCAAGAATCGGAGGATGAAGGTGATAATGTTGGAGGAGAAAATCACTTCTTCACTCCTGATGATCTGCCCACGTATATTACAGAAGAGGAAGAATTGGTGAGTAATTCTGTGATTCCCCAAGATGAGCATTATATTTTGTCAAACGATGCAGCACTTCAAGAAGAATCCGAAGAGTATCAAAGAGGGTATTTGCATGCTTTATCAGCTCAGCAAGGTCAGCAAAGGCAATTAAGAAATCGAGTGGTTCCCATAAATCCCATCCAAAAGAGAGCAGAGGCTTCGGCAAAGAATGGTTCTGCTGTCCCGCAGAAAAAAGTAAAAGAAATAAGCGATCCTTCAGCAGGCCAATCATTATTAGCAAGCAAAATAGACCAGCCATCAAATGCACCAAGAGATAGAGGTGAAAAAAGAGACAATCCAGCTAAAGAAGGTGAGAAGATTTCAGCTTTTAGTTTGGAGAATGAGGTTGCAAAGTTGAAGGTGTCTATTCCCTTGACGGAAATCATGAAGAACAGCACCTACCGAGGCCAAATTTCCAAGATGCTGAATTTCGATCCAATTCTAGACACCGTAAACGTAGAAGATGATCAGCTTGAGCTGATTTTTGGGCCCGCTTTAAATGGTGAGTCTCCCGAGAGTGATGTTCCTCCATTCTATATCAGTTTGCGACTACATGAGTATGTGCTACACAACGCCATGTTTGATTCGGGAGCTCCACATAATTTGATTCCCAAAGCGATTATGGAGAAGCTGGGACTTGACATCACTAGGAATTATCATGATTTGTATTCGTTTGATTCCAGCCGGGTGAAATGTATTGGTTTGATCAAGGACTTGATGGTGAGTCTAGATCAAATCCCAGCAAAGAATGTTTTGATGGACGTGGTGGTGGCGGATATTCCTCCGCGATTCGGCATGTTGCTTTCGAGATCATGGGGAGCCAAGCTCAAAGGTACACCTCAGCTCGATTTTTCCTATGCTACAATTCCAGTTTTTGGTCAGATGAGAAAGCTATATCGGGAACAAAAGATGAAATACATGATCACTAGTAAGGAAAAGCCCGTCAATCATCCTGTAAATTATGTACAAACAGATTTAGAATCTTTTTGTTTTGTTTGCGGATAATTTCAATGAGATAGATAGTCAGATAGTTCAAGTAGAAGATATACCAGCTATTACAGAGAATTTTAGAGAAGTTTTGATAAAGGAAAGTGAAGAAAGGTCTGCTGTTATAAAGCCAATAGCTGAAACAAATGGGCAGCAAACAGAGAATGCATCAACATCACATTTTCAGCACTTAGAAGACGATGAAGATGGTCTTTGGACCATGGATTTTGATGGCACTCTGGGCAGTGATGGTGCTGGTATCGGTGTGTGGATTCAAAGCCCATTTTTAGTCCAAAACCAAGTTCCAAGCAAGGTACGGGTATGTTCATATAAATTAGCTTTTGATTGTTCAAATAATGAGGCGGAATACGAGGCTCTTATTGATGGTCTGAAAATCCTTCGGAAGTTGAAGGCAAAGAAGATAGCGGTATATGGCGACTCCGAATTGGTTATCAAGCAAGTGAAAGGTGAATTTCAGGCCAAACATCCTCGTATGCGAGCATATCGGAATGTTGTCCTAGACATTTTAAAACTGTTTTCAGAACATACTTTGACATGTGTGCCCCGGATTCAAAATGGTGTTGCGGATGCATTGGCAAAGGCAGCGAGTAATCTGAAAATACCCATGAATTCCAGCAATAAGTTTGAGATATATGTGAAGCATCGTCCTACAGTTCCAGATAATCAAAGGTTTTGGAAAGTTTTCCAAGATGACGAAGAAATCAAAGATTTTCTGCAAATTGAGGGTAAATTCGAAGACATCTCCATAGACACGGAAGATGAAGGAGTAAATCAGATGGATGTGTTGTAGCTCAAGGACAATTACATTCCTAAAGGATTAATTCCTTTGGAAGAATTGTTCGATCAAGATGATGTGGCCCGCAAGCCAACTTTGAGGCCAATAGACGAAGGTGTCGAAGATGTGAATCATGGGACTGCCAAAAATCCAAAGATGGTGAAACTCTCGAAAGCATTGTCGCCCAAGGTAAAGAATGAATATATCAGATTTTCGTCTTGGTTTTCTAATTTTTTTGCATGGGACTATTCAGATTTGAAAACTTATGACACAAGTATCATTCAGCATACCATTCCAATAAAGCCAAATCAAAAGCCTTTCCGACAAAAGTTGAGAAGAATTAATCCTAAATTGCTGCCATTGATCGAGAAGGAAGTCAACAGGTTATATAAGTCTGGAATCATAGTGCCAATCCAATTTTCTGATTGGATTTCCAAATTGGTGCCCGTGAGAAAGAAGACCGGCGAAATTCGCTTGTGTATAGACTTCAGAAATCTGAACAAGGTATCACTAAAGGACAATTATCCGCTGCCCAAAATGGATCATATATTGCAGCGGGTAGTGGGGGCATCAAGGATGTCATTGCTTGATGGTTGTTCCGGGTAGCATCGATGGATCTTGACCGCCACAGATTACTTCACGAAGTGGATTGAAGCCATTCCGACTCGGCAGGCCACGGACTCGGTAATTATTTCTTTTCTTGAGAATAACATATTGTCACGTTTTGGCTGTCCACATAAGTTGATTACAGATAATGCAGAAGCGTTTAAATCGAAGAAAATGGTTGATTTTTGCTACAAATATAACATTAGCTTGGGGCATTCGACTGCCTACCATCCGCAAGGAAATGGGCTGGCCGAATCTTCAAACAAATCTCTAGTGAACATCATCAAGAAATTGGTGGAAATCAACAAGAAGAGCTGGCACAAAAAGTTAGTAAATGCATTATGCGTTGATCGTGTAAGTCAAAATAAGTCAATTGGTATGTCACCCTTTGAATTGGTCTACGGGACTGATGCAGTGTTTCCTACTTCACTTAGTGTTCCAGTGGCAAAGTTGCTTCAAGAAGCTAGTGATGAGGAGGATCCTATGCAACGTCGGATTAGTCAAATGATTCATTTACAGCAGACACGAAATGAAGTTCTTCAAAATTCCTTGAAGTTGCAAGAGCGCATCAAGAAAATTTATGACAGAAAAGCAAAGCTGGATGATTTTCAGATAGATGATGTTGTTTTGAGATGGGATGCCCGAAATGAAGAAAAAGGGAAGCATGGAAAATTCGACAACTTGTGGAAAGGTCCCTACAAAATTGCAGCATACCATGGTCCAAATGCCTTTCTTCTCAAAGAAATGAATGGTGATGAATGTCTCGGCGAACCAATGAATGGCCAACTGCTCAAAAGGTATTATGCTTGAGCATTTTCTACTCTAATCACTCTCATTGTAACTACCATTTTACTTTCATTCTACAGCAAGAGTAAACTGATCTCCCATCTTTAGTCTGGGGCCCGCAGTGAAGGCTATAATTCTGAACATGGTGATAAGTTGGTTTGAGTTTTTCAAGTTGTTTCAGTCAGTCTATTTTCTGCATAAAGCGAGTCGGTTTGTGTCAAAGTTAGTTTAAATTTCAGTCAATTTTCAAAGTCAATAAAGTTGTCCAAATTTGCGTCACATGTGTAAATAATGACTCCATCACCCAATGATGATAAAGCACTGGTCTGCTCTCCCAGAGGTCTAAGGTTCTTGGTACCTCCAAGGAGCTACCATCCCCATTGGAGCCAATGTTAGAGTCGGTCTAGTAGCCCTCCATCAGCGATCAAAGCTCTTTGCATTTGCATAGGTAGGTGTCTCATCAGTGTCATTTTTTGCATCCCATTAAGCATGCCATAACCCTGATGGAGGAGCTAGTGTCTTTTTCCCCCTCTTGGCATTGCTGGACCAAAGTCATTTCAGTCATTAAAATCTTTCAAGATTGTTTTGTCTTGTCTTGAGGTCAAATTCCTAGGTCTAGGGTTTTGGTCAAGTTTGTCTTCAAGGTCATGTCTCTGAAGGTCAATAAATGTTTGAGCAAGCCAGAGGGATGATTTTAAAGGTGTTTCTTCGCAAATTTCTATCTTGTACAGTTAATTTTCACCTTGGATTTAAAAACTCTGTTTTTAAAGCCAAGGCCATTTTTCAATTTTTTGTAAAAAGTGATGAAATTTCAAAAAACTTCTAAGGACAGCATGTAACCCTGGCTCCCTTGCCAAGATCCCTCAGATGATATCCCTGCAAAAAGAATCGAGCAATAGCATTAAATGAGTCAATTTCAGGACAAAGGAAACCAAAAAAGTCAAGTTTTTAAAGTGTCAAAGGAAAAACATTATAAAGTTGGTTGTGACATGAAATTTATTCAAAGCAAGGCTATAAAGGCTCTATTTCCCTCCATCAAGCTTCATTGTGCATCCAAGTGATAGAGAAATCAGTTGCAAGAGCGTTTGAGTGAATTCGGTGAGTTTGGGAGACGCGCGACCCGTCGAGACTGGTGTGCGACCCGTCAGGCGAGCGCGACCCGTCAGGGCACCTCCGCCAGTGCAAGTTTTATACGGGCGCGACCCGTCAGGCACGCGCGACCTGTTGGGCAGCGCACACGACCCATCAGCGTTCCCTCTATACAAAACCGCCAGCAAGCTGCTAAGGAACCAAGAGTTGCAAAATTTTGCAAGCATATAAATTAGCATTTTACAGGCAGAAACAGCAGTACATTTTGGCCACTTTGCTCCTTAAACAATGTCAGAAACTGAAACCTATGAGCAGAGTGATGACCAGGCATCAGCTTCAGAGATTGAGGTACAGAGGAGGCCTCATAAGGGTGGAAAGGGTGGTCATCACAGGAGAGAGGAGCCCACCTCTTTGACAGATTTGTAGGCTTGTCCTATGGCAGTCTCATCTTTTCAGTACATGTCTTGCTATGAGTTTTGCGAGAAGATCTCTCGGATTCAGCACCACAGAGAGTTGGCTCGCCTATTTGTTTTACACTTGCATGATGGACATGTCAAACTTGGCAGGGTGGACTTTATTTTGACACCCGAGGTGATTACACAGGCTACAGGGATACCTAATGTTGGGGAGATATGGAATAAGCGCAAGGTGTTGGACAGTGTTCAGTTTGAGCCTTTTGTTAGACCAGCATTCATGAGACAATTGACAGGTGTGTTTCCATTCAGATTTCTCAGGAGTGAGTATGCTCCCATGATGAGGCTCATCATGCTCTATTTTACCTGTGAGTGTAGAGTTTCACAAATATATTCGTATCATATCCGCATATTGATACACTTCACACGGGTACGGATGATGAATATCCTTGTTTTCTTCTATCAGAACATTGAGAGGATGGTGTCCATGATGCAGAAGAAGAGCCCGGCACAGCAATATAGGAGCCTTTACCATTATGGTTTGATTCAGCTTGTAGTATTACATCAGTTGGCTCAGCAAGGCATCTCATGGGAGGAGTTCATCTCTCGTGAACTTTTCACAGCATCACCCCTGCCACATCCTGAGGTTGTTCATGAGGAGGGAGGACCATCTCAGCAGCATGACATCCCCGTCACTAAACATGTCAGCTCCTCACCTTTGGTTACTTATCAGAGAGGCCAGAGGGCCTTATTTGCAGCAGCTCAGCGAGTACTTTCTCCACACCATGTGGAAGGGGTCTTGCCTTCTTCATCAGCACTGCTAGTGTTATCTCCACACTAGCTGAAAGGGGCCTCATTTCTGACAGCAGCACAGGTATCAGAGAGGGGCAAGCAGCCCATTATTGAGGAGGGATTGTCAGGTGATCCAGATATTGACATTATTGATCTTGACGCCTGTTCTCCTAGCTCGGAGCTTAAAGATATCATCCGAGAGCAAAGAACCGAGAATGAGTCGCTGCACACGAAATTGCAGATGGAAAAATGGATAATTAACTATTTAGAGCAGCGCAACAAACAATTGGAGGATGAGCACAAGCTTTATGAGCTGCGGAAGATTCGTGAAGACCGGGAATTGGCTCG
>APFE031538149.1:241071-297269 GCA_000404065.3 Pinus taeda | reverse complement strand
TGAGAAAACAAAAGCTATTAATCTTAAGTTTGTCAAAGGATTTGAAACTCTGGATGAGATTATCAATGTACAGCATTCTCCTCTAAACAAGACAGGTCTGGGCTATAATGGAGAAACTTCTCAAGCATCCACTTCAAAAAGTTATCTTGATGCATCAAAAGGGAGTGAGCAAAAGCACAATGGAGACTATCAGGTAAAGCAGGGACAAATTGCAAACAAAGGCTATCAGGGGCAATCTGTTTTAAGAGTGAACAAAAGTTACAACCAGCCACAGGTAAGGTCTTCTCATTTCGGTTCAAGAATGGATAACAATAGAGATTACAATCACTTGGGTGGTAGATTTGATAACCGCAAAAGTTTCTTCAATGGACAACGTTTCTCTTGTCATAACTTTGGTCACAAAGCAGCTCAATGTGTTGCATATAAAACAATCATGACTAGAGAAGCTCAAAAACAAAGAAGTATGACCAGGATTACAAAAAGGACCTATAACAACTTTTCGGCTTCTTGAAAATGAAGTTGAACTGTTTCTAGTTTTGCAATAACTTTGGTCATGAAGACTCAGAATGCAGGAGCAGGTTTCAGCAGAAAAGGAAACAAGCCTCAAGCACCAAAACATGGAGAATAAAGGAACCACAAACAGAAAGATGTGGGATAGCATTTTATGCAGAGGGACAAGAAAATCTATGGTACATTGACAGTGGTTGTTCGAAGCATATGACAGGTGATAAAGAAAAACTTGAGTCTTACTCTGCTCTAGAAAAAGGAAAGAAAGTTTCTTTTGGAAATGATACTCCTGCAACTATAAAAAGGAAAAGGCATTGCTCAGTTAAAAGAAAAGGTCAAGGCTAGAAATGTTATGTATGTTGATGGATTGAAGCATAATCTTCTAAGTGTCAGCCAAATGTGTGATCAAAGAACAGAGGTGATATTCAGATCAAATGGATGTCTTGTTCGTGATCTTGATACAGGTAAAACATTGATCAAAGGCAAAAGAACTCCAAACAATCTATACATATTTGAAGAAGGAGAACAACAATGCTATCTAAGCAAGGATGATGAGCACTGGTTATGGCATCGAAGGTTGGGGCGTCTAAGCTTTTCACAAATAAGGAAAGCATGCAAATATCAGGCAGTTTGTGATCTTCCAGATATCAAAATACCTGACAACACCATATGCAAATCATGTCAGTTTGGAAAACAAACCAGAACTAAATTTCCAGAGAAGGAACGATCGGCTAGCATGCCTCTTGAGCTAGTTCATATAGATACATGTGGTCCATTTAGGAAAAGAACACCTCGAGGAGAAGAATACTTGATATTATTCATTGACGATTTCTCCAGGTTTGTCTGGTTAGGACTTATGAAGCACAAAGATGAAGCATTCGAAAAATTCAAATCCTTCAAAGCCTTGGTTGAAAGTGAATCAGGTCACAAAATTAAGTGCCTCAGATCCGACAGAGGTGGGGAGTTTACCTCAAATGAATTTTTCGATTTCTGTGAAGAACATGGGATAAGAAGAGAATTCTATACAGCTAGAACTCCTCAGCAAAATGGAGTTGTGGAAAGAATGAACAGAACAATCCAACAAATGGCTCGTGCTAGGCTTGATGAGTCAGGAACTCCCGCAACTTTCTGGGGTGAAGCTGCACATGCTGCGGTTGTTATCCTCAACAAAACAAATGTCCGGGTGAATAGCACTCAAACTCCTCATGAGCTCTGGAATGGTACGACTCCTTCGGTAAAGCACTTCAAAATCTTTGGGAGCAAATGTTACATTAAGAATACTGATGAGCAGCTTGGCAAACTTGAACCTAGAGCAGATGAAGGCATTCTTCTTGGTTACTCTCCACATAGCAAAGCATACAAGTGCTACAATAAAAGACTTGGCAGAATTGTTGAAAGCATTGATGTAGTGGTTGATGAGAAAGGGTATATTCCTAGACAAGTACATCATGAAGACATCGAAGAAGATGAAGGATACCCTCAATGACAGAATGATGAGGAAGCTCAAGAAGAACCTGAAGAAGAATCAGAGGAGCATACAAGAATAGAAGAAAAGGCTCCATCTAGATATGTTCAGAAGCATCATCCAGAATCTCAGATTATGGGGCAGAAAGAAGCAGGTGTACAAACAAGAAGAACAGTTGCAGAAGCCTCAAGCTATTTGGCATTACTCTCCTCTACTGAACCACAAAATTTGAAAGAGGCATGCAAAGATGAATGTTGGATAAAAGCAATGGATGAAGAACTTGAGCAAATCGAAAGGAACAACACTTGGGAACTGGTTCCTAGACCAAAGGATAAGAATGTTATCGGAACAAAATGGGTCTTCAAAATAAATTGAATGAAAATGGAGAAGTAATTAGAAACAAGGCCAGACTTGTTTGTAAAGGGTATGCGCAGCAAGAAGGAATAGACTTTGAAGAAACCTTTGCTCCTGTTGCAAGACTTGAGGCCATCCGAATGTTCCTTGCTCTCTCAAGTTTTCAAAACTTTAAAGTATTTCAAATGGACGTGAAATTAGCCTTTCTGAATGGAGACTTGGAAGAAGAAGTATACATTGAACAGCCAGATCGGTTCATTCTTGGAAATCATCCGAATCTTGTATGCAGATTGAAAAAGGCTCTCTATGGGCTCAAACAAGCTCCGAGGGCTTGGTACTATCGTTTGGATAAATATCTTCATCAACAAGGTTTTTCAAAAGGATCAGCAGATAGCAATCTTTATATAAAAGTTGAAAATGACAAATTGCTAATACTTGTTGTGTATGTAGATGACATTATTTTTGGCAGCAATGAATAAGAGATGAGTCAAAGCTTTGCCTTGGTCATGCATAAAGAATTTGAAATGTCCTTGCTGGGAGAACTGACATATTTCCTTGGTTTGCAAATCCAACAAAAGGAAGAAGGAATCTTTTTATCTCAAACCAAGTATCTCAAACAGATCTTGAAGAAATATGGCATGGAAAATGCAAAACCAGTATGTACACCCATGGTCACAGGATGTAGCCTCAGTGCAAATGATGAATCTGCAGCAGTACATCAACCAACCTACAGATCTATGATCGGAAGTCTACTTTATTTGACAGGTACCCGACCGGACATCATGCATGCAGTGGGAATAGTTGGTAGATTTCAGGCAAATCCAAAGGAGGACTCATCTTCAGGCAGTAAAGAGAATTTTCAAATATCTTCAAGGGACACAAAATTATGGCTTATGGTATCCTAGAGATACAGATCTCACACTTCATGCTTATACAGATGCAGATTGGGCCGGAAGCGTGGATGACAGGAAGAGCACAAGTGGTGGTGCATTCTTTATGGGTTCCAGATTAGTATCTTGGTTCAGTGAGAAACAGAGTTTGATTGCCTTATCCACAGCTGAAGCGGAATATGTTGCTACTGCATCTTGTTGCACTCAACTCCTTTGGATGATGCAGACCTTGCAGGATTTTCAAATCACTTCTACACCACCTATCTCCATCTTATACGATAACACAAGTGTAATCAGCATCTCAAAGAATCCTCTCATGCATTCAAAAACCAAGCACATACTGATCAAGTATCATTTCCTCCGAGAACAAGTGCTTGAACAGAAAGTCAAGTTGGAGTATGTTCCTTCTCAGGAACAAGTTGCTGATATTCTCACCAAACCATTGCCCTGGGAGACTTTTGAATACCTCAGGCAAAAGCTGGGGGTTGTTGATGCATCATCTTATTGTTGAAACTCTTCTGATTGTTGGTTGTACGCATGATTCATCTGGGGTATATGCATACATGTGCTGGGTTGCGGCACAAGTTCAGGGGTAGCATATAATGCATTGTTGGCATTATGGAGGATGTACCAAAGGAGATCATGGAAGCTGGTCTGAATATGTCTCTATCTCTTTCTTGGTCATTGATGGTGTCTGGTGGATTATGGTTCTTCTTTGCAGATCTGATTCATATTCAGGGGGAGCATGTTCTTAGGGGGAGCATAACCCTTTGCCCTTGATGTCAAAGGGGGAGAATGTCGCTAAAGTTTTTGAGGTTGCCATCAAGTCCAAAGGTGGATATTGTTGGCATTATGTTTCTGGTATGGCTATATGTTACATATGTTGTACTTGATGGCAACAACTGTGGAAAGGCTCTCAATATGTTGAAAATTAAGAAGTACGCAGGAGAACAGTTCAGAAGATGCGTACCCGCAAGTACACCGTGAAGGGACCGCGGCCAGACACGCAGGTCAGCCGTTCAAGAGGTGCGTACCCCCAGTGCACTCACTTCAAGGCAGAGAAAAGCACATGTGGGGTTTCTTATGTTTTATCTTTGGTATTTAGCCGACAATATTTGTGTTATTATGGTTTTGGCTTGTGGTATTGATCCGTGATTTTAGGAGGAGCTTGCCTATATAAAGCAAGGGAGATCCCTTGGCTAAGTATCTTTTGCAAATTGAATATCTTAAGATCTAAAATATTGGGTTATTGTTTCAAAAGCTTGATCTATATGAAAGTGAAGTGGAAAGCGAATCTATGAAGGGTGATCTCTCGAGCGCATAATCAGATCTGGGCATCCGACTAACTGAAGCACACTGATGATCTGCAAATTTGGCCCTAATCAGAAGTACGCAGGTGTTTAACGGTGCCTCTGCATGGGTACGGAGAGAAGAAACAGGCGAACTGTGTGGGGACGCATAGCAGAAGAAGGGTAACTGCGTGGGTACACAGAGCAGAGGAAGGGTAACTGCGTGGGTACGCAGAGCAGAAGAAGGGTGATTGTGTGGGTACGCCGAAGAAGAAGAAGAAGGGTTGCGTGGGTGCACAGCGCAACAGTGGTTCAGGTGCATACGCACAGTAAAAGTACGCGGTGTGACAGTATTTCTAAGTGCGTGACTACAGTGGCAGTACGCG
Source organism: Pinus taeda (assembly GCA_000404065.3). NCBI lineage: Eukaryota > Viridiplantae > Streptophyta > Pinopsida > Pinales > Pinaceae > Pinus > Pinus taeda. The sequence goes on along the minus strand of APFE031538149.1, from coordinate 292,378 downwards.
GTGCGATAGTGTATCTGGGTGTGTACTGTACGTAGCGTGGTAGAAGAAGCAGTGCGTGGGCACGCGGCACAGCAGAAGGAACTCTGCGGGTATACGCAGGGAAGTAGAAGGTGAAGTGCATAGCGATGCAGGCCAGAGAAAGGAAAATTGCGTATCTGTCTCATGACTTTCTGTTGACTGAATTTTTCTGTTGATAAGGTGTTCTGGGTTTAGTTCTGTTTTGTTGATCTGGTTACTGCAGTTGATTGTGAAATCTACATGTACTTGATGATCATTTGATGTTTATGAAAAGTGGTCCTTGTAAGAAAAAAAGTAGGGTGTTGTAGCTCCCTTCTAGGAGAGACTGGAAGACGAGAGAGAGTTGTAGCTCTCTGCAGGTTGCAGCCTACGTACTGGCAAAGGACTGCACCAGTACAAGACCATTGTAAAAGGAGTTTCTAATTTGAAAGAAGATAGAGACATATTGCAGCAGGTGGTTTTCACCCACATTGGGTTTCCACCTTATATCTGGTGTTCTTTGATGTGACTATCTGTTTTCTTGTTCATGCTCATTATTTTATGGTACTGGTATGAAAAAATAATTCAAAGTGTAAATAAGGAAGATTTGTTAAAAGAACTAGATAATACTGATTCACCCCCCCTCTCAGTATTATTTTCAACAGTTTTAAGCCTGAAATTTGCTTGGAAAGGCATCAAATTGCCTCCTCTCCACAGAAACTTGCACGTAGGCTCATATTCACTACTTGTGCTTGGTTTTTGAAAGGTTAATGTAATTGGTTCATGATATATTTTTCGTAGAAATCCAAGTTGGAAAACCCTCCTTTGTCAATATAAAAAGTGTTGTAGGGTTTGGAAACAGTGTGTTACCAAGGTTGTATTCTTCCTCATTTCCCTTTGGCATATTTGGCACTTGAAGTCAAAGACATCAAGCCTTCATTCCTCATTTTCATCAAATCAAACATACACTTGGCAGAATTTCAATACCATGGAGGCGGACAACAACAGATCATACAACCAAGACAGAGATTCCATCAATGAACTGCATGCACCAGGAAGACACTGAAACGGAGTAAAAGGCAAGATCGGCTCCGAATCTTGGTCGGAGCTTCTTTGGCTGAGCATGGCACTTGATGAGGCACCTTCAGCCCAAATTTCAAGGAATTTGGAGAAAATTTTGTCATTTTTGAAATTTTTGGCTTGCAAAATAGGTTTTTCATCTCAACGCGTAGCGCGCCGCGTGCGACCCATAAGATTGGGAGGTCCAAATCATAAATGGCTTGTAGTTTTAGATTTTTCATGATGAATTATACATGCTAAGCTATTGCCAAAGCATTTCATCAAGTTCTGGGTGACCAAAAGGCTCAAAAACACCATGAAAATCACCTTTCTGCCACCTTCTGCACCAGCAGGAAGTACCTCCAGGAGAATGCACTTTTCGAGGGAAAAATGGACACCACATTGGAAAATTCCACTTCTTTTGGAAAGTAGACATCTAGGGCTTTCCAAAAAGACAAACGGAGCTCAATTTGGATGCCAGGAAGTGCCCCAAAAATAGGTGGAAAGGCGCGCGGCGCACAGGGTTTTTTGGTCAAATTTTCACCTTCCAGCTCAGAATTTCAGCCAATTATGACTAGTTTCACCTCTTGATGTGGTGTTTGACCCAGCTTGATGTAATTTTATGTGTATGATGTAATTTTGGAACATTTTTACTTGTTCTAGAGGATTCATTCACTAAAACGTGAAAATTAAATGAATGAATCAGTTTCCTAGCATATAGGGGTAAGTTGTTTGACTACCTAGATTGTAGTGCTTTGTTTAGAGTTAGTTCAAATAGCTCCTAGAATGATGAGCTCGACCCCTAGAGGCAAGGAAATGGGTTAGGATGGTCTATATGATGTAATTTCTCAATCATTTTCAGGGGTTGGAGAGGTTGGACGCTTGGGAAAAGCTTGACACTCTATTGTACATTCACTTCTGCATTTTTGGCAAAGGAAAGACTAGGGTTTTGCAGCACTGTTTGGGATCCATGTGGCTTTGTGTGTTGATGTTTTGCTTCTTTCAGTGTTTTTAAGTTGTTAGGTGTTCATTTTCTTTCTCTCATCTTCTGTAATTGGAAAAATGAAGTGTTAAGGTAGTATCCATAAGTTGTTATGCTCTGCCTTTAAGTTTGTTTGATTTTCCATGTTTTCATCTGTTTATGGAGAATCCTTGAAAACTTCTTGCTCTTCTTAACTTCTCACCAGTCAGATCTAGCCATTCATTTTCTTTAAAAGCATCAAGACGATTGCCTTCCTTGCCCCAATCGAACCTCTGCAAAAACTGTGTCATCCCCGCACCCAAAATTGCCTTTTCCTTGAATTCAACAAATCTTCAAAAAATCAATTTCAAACTCCTTGTACTTCATACCTAGCCTAAAATTAGTTATCAAATTAGTCATCTCAACCTCATTGATCACCTTTTTTCAAATATTGACTCGAAGAGAGCCCTCTCCTGTCCTCGTAGGGCTAGCTACGAGGTTGAGCATGGTTTGATGTAGCCTCGAGTTTAACCTTATTTTAGCCTAATGGAGATTTGAGCGCTAACAGACACAAAATGCCCCATTACTGAAGAAAACTCCTCCCTATCCCTCCTCTATTTTTCTAGAGAGAGCCAAGCAGATTATCATAGTTGTCTCTTGCCTCCTTGGATACTACTCTGATCAGTGGGTAGATGAGGCCATCATAGGATTTTTGTCCATTTTCTCTGTTGATTCTAAACCCTCCATTGTGTTTAACTTCAACCAATTTCTTGGAAAGTAAATTCATCAGTAGCTTATCAAATTCCCAACTGATAAGGTATTCAAGCATTCTTTGTACTAGTTTATATGTTCTTATACTTGCACGGAGACAACATCAACCTTGCTTTGCAAAATATGGATGAAAAAGGAAACCAACAGTCAGTCATCTTTTGGACTAGCCTGGTAATGAAGGAACATAAGGAATATACATATAAATAGTCTACATAAATGTTTATTCATCCAGCAATCAGTCTTCTGAGCAGCAGGATAGAACCAAGGATTAGCGAGGAAATTGGAAAGGTGTTGTAGCTATCTGATCAAGTTAAGATAGGGTATTTGTACATCTACCAAAACTATACTAAACTCAAAATATTTGGATGTGAGCTTGCCTGTACAGCCTGCCTAAATTCTCCCCAATGAGGATTTTTTCCCTGGAGTAAGGCAGATGCTAAATATGGATGAAATCCACTTTGTTGTTGCCGAGAATAAGTCCCACTTTAAAATCAAAACACAGAATGGGCATTTCATTTGCAATACAATAACAGCAGGGGAAGAAGCAGACAAGCTTCTAAAGGAAATGTAGTTCAACCTAATCTTTACCTGGTCAATTGATCCATTAGGGATCATTTCTAAATTAAGTGTAGAAACCAAATCTACTCCTTATTTCCACACAGCTAGGCTAGAGATAGAGACGTATAATAATTAGTTAGAATGGGTTGAGAATACTCTAAAAGAAGAAAAAGAAAAACTTGTATCATCATCTATAGTACATAATCCTACCATGTAGGAGAAAACAACTAAGAGAAGTAGAGAGGAAGATTCCCCTTCAGGGACTAACTTTTTTAGTGAAGGATTCAATATCATGTATAGAAACAAGGCCAAGATTAGTTCTAAAATAAGCCTCAGCAAGGACTCAAAGTACAAGACCATTATCACCACTAATGAGCCACTTGTTTCCTCATTAGTGAGTGATCAAACCACATAGTCTCCCACTACCTCCGGGACTTCACAGGAACAATAAAAAATTATGCAGACTAGCACATCTACTTCAGGGGGGACAAAGAAGAATATAATACACATATTTAAGGAGATAAAAGTCAGGAATTAGGACTTGAATATTAACATCTACAACCAGTACTAGAAGTATAATTCTGGTGCTCAAAGAAGGTCTTTGTTAGCCTTTGATTTAGTAAAAGGGAAGATGAAAATTGCATTCCTCCAGCCACAGGTTCCCTAGCCCAAGACAACATCAGACTAGAAGAAGATAGATTTCGAGTTTTATGTAAAAGATATACATCCCATTGACCAAATAGAGATGCATAAGCAAATTGGGGAAATTATATTTTCAATTGTCACTAACAATGTGATGAGTTTGTAAAACCTGCACATCACCTTAGCAAATATCCAATCACAACTGAAGAAGGAGAAGGTCTTTGCACTTTCCAAAGACACCAAGATTAAAAATCTAGAGGATTTGGTGATGAGAGTAGGTTATGGCCCTTCAAACATTGATCCTGTAGAAGATCTAATAAAGAAAAAGAATTTATACATAGCAACATTAAGGAGGTAGTTAAAGTTTCCATCTACACAAGATCCTCTAGCCAAGGATATTGAAGAGACAGAGACACAAAAGGCAGATATGATGAAGCTCATCATGGAGAAGAATGCACATCTGAAGAAATGGAGACAAAGATGGAGAAGTTGATTAAAGAAAAGGAGAAATATGCTAAAAGGATTGTTGCCCCTGTTGAAGGACTTCCTATCACAACCATTCCTAAAGCCATAACTACTACAACAAGTACAGGGTATGCTTAAGATCAATTGGAAAACGCAGTACAAAATGTGTCTCTCCAGACTAAAGAGATAAAAAAGTTACAATATCAAGTGAAACTTCTATAGGATCATCAAAAGAAAACTGAGTTTTGTCATGCAGGAGAGCTTCAAAGAGCTCAAAATCAAATAGAGACATGGAAGAAGTCAGTAACTGAATATTCTGTTGGCCACACCTTGAGTCATGTTAAAGAAATCGTATGGAATAATATTATTAAAGAAATAGATGAAATCTGGCATTGTATCCAGATTATTTGTGAATAGAAGGAACTCATGGAGAAATCTAAGCAGACCATTGCCACTATCAATGTTCAATTGGGTGAAATGTCTCCTACAACCAACTACATCAGAAAGTTCCTTAATTCCAAAAATAGTTATGAGCTCAATGATCTAGGAGTGGATGATAGAACAGAAACTATTCTCAAGGTAAAGAAAGTTCCACCAAATAAGAGCTTAGTTGTACAACTGACAGAGAAGTGTCAAACTCTAGAGGTAGCAGTTAGGAGGTTTTTCACTAGGATTGATGCATCGAACAAGAAAGGTATACCTTCACTGTTTGTAATCAATGAGAAATTAGTGACAAGGGAAGACTACATGAAGAAGCTTTAGGACATTGCCAAGGATACAACTAATTCTTCCAACATCAAAGGTTCTATCATAGCCGGAGAATTTTACGAAACTATAAACAACATAATTCTTATTCAACATGAGATAAAAGAGATTTTTAAAGTAAAACCCACTTTTTCTCAGTATACTAAGGTAGATTAAATCTACCACAAGGTAACCAAGATTTCTATTCCCGATGAAGAATGGTGGGATAAGTCGTGTGAATTTTAAGATTAAAGGACAAGCTAGTCTCACTAGCACAACACTTGAACAATGGCCACTCTGCAATTGTTCTCCTTCAAAGCAGGGCTGGATGTTCAGATTCATTCCTCTTGATAGAATTACTTATTTTCTATCAATTCTAAGTTAATAATAGAACGACATGTTACTCAAGCATTAAATGTAATATTTTTGTAATTTTACTTAAATACTTCATTTTGTCAAAGTATTTAGGGTTGAACCCTTGAACTAGTTATCAAGCAGAGTTTTAGTAAGGTGGAGCATTTTTGAGATAATAAAAGATTATGGATTTGATTCATATGGTCTATCTCTGAGTGATTTGTTTTCATATTAGATTTTCATTATGTATTCTTCATATAAATTAATTCTTTTACAGTCATCCGATTTAAAATTTAACTGAATATTAGTTTCGTTTTGAATTTGTTGTGAAGTTGTAATTTAAATAAGAGATTAATTTGTAGAACTATCTGTCATTGTAAATACCTCTTTGAACGTAAATTACACTAGATTTATGTAATAGTTTAATTACATTCCATTGATCAAGGAAACACTGTTTTCTTGATTTCAGCTTACAAATCATTAAATACTCTGTTTGAATATTAAATGAATTATACTTCTACACATTCTTCTTACCCATCCTGCTAAAATCGAAATAATCATGTTCATGTAAAGAACAACCTTTTATTTTATTGAAAATATAGCTAAGTTTAAAGAACCTGTTTATAAATTATTCACTAATCATCCAACCATTTCAAAAAAGTAAAACATTATAGATGCTTTGGCATAACCAATTTACCTTAGGCTATCTCAAAGGACAATAGGAAAATCATTAGTTACAATTGTGGAATGCCATGACACTATGCGCGGGAGTGTATGAATTAGACACACCCACCATGTGAATACTACACTTATTTTGACCACATAATATGTTGGGATCAGGTACCCTGGGGGTAACTTTTGGAGTTAAAAACCCAATTTTTGGGGAAGAAGGCCCGAATTTCGTATAAAAAATGTAGAGTCTCCACATTTTGTGGTCGCGGAGCATGAAGATGTCAAGAGTCATTAAGGGTTGTCTGCCCTTATTTTGCAAAGAATCATATTGGTTGTAAACATCCACCCATGGTATGCAAACCATGGGATTATATAAAAATAAGATAAGTAATTCCAAGGGGGTAGTTGACAAAAGTAGAGTTGTAAGTGCTTTAGGTCATAGGAGAGCTAAGAGCGAGAGTCTTAGCATACGTAAAGGCTCCGCAGCTGAGTGGACAAAGGCCTAGGGTAGAAGTCTGCAGCTGAGTGCGCAGACCCCTAAAGCTGTGTGCATATGGTAGATAGAGTCTGTACTTAGAACTTGAGCCATCAGTAAAGAGAAGTATTCTAAAATTGTTGTGTATTTTGTCTCTGATTATTGCATCTGATTATGTTATGTTAAGTTCTGGATTTACATTATAAAGCTAATTTGATACGCGAATATATCTTTTTCTATTTGTTATTTCAACACAAGTAATAATATATGTTTACGCGAAAGATAACCTTAATTGCATGGTAAAATTAACGAACCCTTAAGTTAATTCAGGAACTTGTAACCGTGTGTAGTTACAGAGGTGCGTAAGTGCCTGGATCGTTGGTTAGGGATGCATAAAGGTCAGTCGTATACCTTTGCAAAGGTTCTGAAGGTTGGAGAAAAAGGAGCATCGATAAGCCCTTTGGACTTATTGATTTGCACAAAGATAGGAGTTAGGGCATCAGATCGACATCATAACCATCTTAGGGTGTGGAAACATGGTTCCTGCTTCCCCCTATATTGCTTCATGTGAGACTTCATTCTGTGCTTAGTGGATTGATGCTGAAAGGGCCAGTAGTGTAGGGATTCACTTGACTTCTTAACTCTAAACTACCTGGTGTTGTGGGGGAAAATATGTAGGTGGCTGCTGTTGTTCTAAGAGTACGACTCTGAATTTATTGTGAAGCCAGGATGACTGAACATGGGACCTGATCATTTTTCGTGCACTGAAATGGGAGAGGAACCTACTAATTTGGAGTAATGGCCACCTAATGCGCAACTCTTTGTACTATGTGTCGCGGAAAACCACTTTGAAGATATCATCCACTTCCTGATGACAAGATCAACTCTGGAAGGTTATACAAGCTAGCAGAAGAAGGAGTTAGTGGTGTGCACGACAGACTTCTCTATCATTGCAGGGCACTTACAAAAATTGGAGTCATACGAAATATTGTGATGTTATGTGCCTAAATTTGAATGAAGCACCATCCTCGCTCAATCTCATAGGGGAGATGCCGAAGGAAATTTTGCAAGAAAAGTGACTGTACAGAATATTCTATGCGCTGAATTGTCATGGCCAACCCTTCATAAGGATTCGAAAGCATACCGTAGGGCATGTGATTCATGTCAAAGGACTAGTAGGCCATTGCAGAGGGATCAACTACCTCTGATGCCGTAGGTGACGTTACAACTATTTGAGAAATGGGCGATTAACTTTGTGGGTCCAATTCAACCTCAAGGAAAGAAAATGGGTGCACGGCACATGATCACCGCCACTGAGTACTTAACAAAGTGGGCTGAGGTGTAACCTTTGAAGGACTGTACAGGCGTGATAGAAGAAAATTTTATTTTTGAATATGTGTTGACAAGATTTGGCTGTCCAAAGATCTTGATGAGCGATAATGGTACGCACTTCCTTAACGAAACAATCAATGCGTTGACAAAATAATTTCAGGTGTGTCATCAGAAAAGTACACCTTATCATCTGCAGGCCAATGGGATGATGAAAGCATTCAATAAGATAGTGGAGAGCACACTGATGAAGGTCTATAATGCTTAGAGAAATGACTAGGATGTGCGCATATCCGTGGTGTTATGGGCCTATAGAACAACTTGCAAGAAGCTAAGTGGGCAAACACCTTTCAGGCTCGTGTATGGCATAGAAGTTGTGATGCCAATGGAATACATTGTAACTAGTCTACACATAGCGACACTCACAAGAATGGCAGACCGGAGAGCCCTGGAAGAGAGTCTCATGTAGCTAGTAGAGCTTGACGAGCAATAATTTGTAGTTGGATTTCATCAACATGTTCAAAAGGGGCATGAAAAGGCATGGCACAATTGACACATCAAACTGCACACCTTCAAGGTAAATGATCTGGTCTTGTTATATGACGGTAAATTTGATAAATTTCCAGGGAAATTTAGGATGCACTAGCTAGGGCCATACGTCATCAAGGAGATTACCAATGGTGGATCAGTGCAGTTGGTTAAATTAAATGGACAAACCTTCCCAAGAAAGGTGAATGGCAGCCAATTGAAGCAGTACACCAGTGACCCAGCTAGGTGACAATATGAGGGAAGTATAGTCTTAGTGCTCCAAGCAGCTGAAAGGAGCGTGTGGGACTATAAAATACACTACTCGGGTTGGAGAGTTGCATGGGGAGAGAACTGCGCGGAACGAGGGAATGTCACATAGTCCACAACAACACATAGAGAGTTGTGCTACCAAGGGAACACCCATGTGGTGTAGCCAGAAAGTGACCGTGAAAGTCACTATTCATGATTTGATGATGGAAAAATGACCAAATGGAGCAGGGCGACAACAATTAAGTTAGAATATATGGGCAAGATCTTTGAAAATCTACTGTCAATCTAGCATTAATGAATCGATTTTGGGGGGAATGGTTGGATTTGAATTCAAAATGGCATATAAATTACATGTGGCCACCCAATGGAAAACACTTTCCATATTGAGAAATTATGAGTTATGTTGTGTGATGTGCATGAACTGTGCATTTTTTGAAGAGCTACTTGATTGCCTAGTGTTCTATTGATTTCTAGAAACTGACTGCAAAATGATTCGTGACATTATTCTACGAGTAGAAGCCATGGACGTTGAAGCAATGACAACCGAGGGAGATGAGCAGCAGAAGGAGTTTCCCTGGAGGTTGCACCTATAGAGTTATCAACTGAAGTACCAAAGTCTTCACGGTTGCCTAGACCAAGGCCTATCCCGACCAGGGAGGGTCCCAAGAACAAGAAGAGCAAGTAGGTTGCGACACCGCAGCCGGTGGACACATCTCCCAGAAAACACCCACATAAGCATAAGCCCATTGTACAGGAAAAGGGAAAGATGATTAACCTAGAACCGGAAGAAGAAGACATTGAGGATATCCCAATGGTTGATGAGGATGTTGGGGTGGAAATGGAGGATGCTGAAATTGAGGGGTCTGACTCCATCACTAAGCTGCTTGAGTACTTTCTTCCGCATAGTGGCCATACAAAGGTGCCCAAAGGCATTGATGAGAGTAACGTCACCCTACACACACCCCTCTTGCCATACCAAATTTTGTTCAAAGGACCACAGTTTTGGTATGTCCCCCTTTTGAAATTAGAAAAATCGGATTTAGTGGACACAGAGTGGTTCCCTCATTTACCAATCGACCAACTTATGCATCAGGTGTTCAACAAAAATACTGGAGTAAGTGTGTTGGAGCCGAGGAAGTGGACGAAAGGTGTGGATAAGGTAGGAATGCTCAACCTGCTATGGGTGCCACATTACAACCACGTGCCCATCACAATGGTGGTAATCAAGCAGTTGTTGTGCTTAGTACATGTCTGCCTGGAGGAGCCAATACCCATCACTGATATGTTGATACATAGGATCACGTGGCCACCGTACACAGGGAAAAATCTGGCCATGGCGTTTTGCAAAAATGCTGGTGAGCATGCTCTCATGAATTCCATGAAGGAAAAGTTAAAGTTAGTAAAGAGGCCACGAGGCTATGCCATTACGAATATCACTGACGCTGTAGTTAAAATGGCAACACAACTCTTGGTAGGGAAGGTTATGCAAAAGTGTCACGCAGTTGAAGTGTTGGCACCAGTCATAGTTTTGGTGGCCTAATGTGCAGAGGGAGTTCAATTTAATTGGGCGCACTACCTTTGTTGTAAGTTCCTCGTGAACTACTGCGAGGCACAAGATCTCAGCAAGCCATTCCTCTATTCATGGCTCTTGTTGTCCATAGCGCTGATAGCATGGGAGGTACTTGAAGATAGTTAGTTTTCCCCAGTCACGCCGGACCTACCATAGGCAGCAAAGTATGATTCACTATGGGTGACTAAATATCCTCAACGGATAAATGAAATCAAGATCTTTTGGATCTTGATGGAGATGAATGTGCATATGGCCATCAACTGCAAGCCATGGTTTTCACCTACCAATTTTGAAGATTGTAGGAGTACGTAAAATTCAAGACTAACTTCCACCACATCTCAATATGTGCATGAATGGACCTTGAGTAGAAGTGGCACAACTTGCCCTATTTGGCAACAAATGATGGGATCGACGCGATCCTTGACCATTGGCCGACAGAGTGGCGCACTGCCTCAGACTTGGCTGCAGGATCGAGCAAGTCTGCTGCACAACGCAATAAGGAAGTGGCCAAGTTGAAGATGGAATAATAGGCCAGAAAAAGGAGAAAGGTGACTGATGACAAGGCTAAGCTAGAATGCGCTGCCACGCAGCAGTTGGGTGGGCATGTAGGAGAAGAGGAGCATGAGTCTGACGGAGGTCAGGAGTCACCTTCACCAAAAACAAAGGAAGAAGAGAATGAGCAAATGAAGCAAGGAGGAAAATTAACAGGCACACCAAAGGACCAGAAAAGATAGGGCCATGGAACAAGTCCAAGGCTAGCAAGACGTCTTTGGACCTGATCACCCTAAAAGAGGGGGATCTCAATGATATAGGGGATGCAGTGTGGGATGCCACTGCGGAACTGCTGCAACAATTTGAGCAACAGTAGCAATAGGACTTGGGGGCTATTCTAACAGGTCTATCTGAGTTGCATATCTAGGCATCATAGATTCAGAACAGCATGGCATCCATTAGTTTGCCCCTTGGCACCTTAGAAGCCACAGGGATGCTATGCACAAGGGACCCTCAAGCCATAGTGTTTCTAGATGGAAAATTGACAACCGAGACTAAAGCTGACAGGTTTGTTGTCAGTGCCCTTAAGGGAGTGGGAATTAACTTGGCAGCGCATCCTAGTGAGGCACTTCACCTTCTATAGGATGGTGTGATTGTGGAACTTTAGGCCCGCAAAACACGCACTTTGTAGGTGATCAATGAGAAAAAAGTCAACAATGCTTATTTGATTGTGCAGATAGATTCTGATGATAACCTTGTGGCAGACTTGACAGACAAGAATCAACGCATAATCAAGGTTGTGGATGAGGCACGCAGAACTGTCCAAGAGCTAGCCATTCCCAAGGCAGAACCAGTAGATGTGCGGGTTCAGAAACTCGTAGCGGGAGTTCATGACACACACATAGTTGGTAAAGGCTCAGCTAGAGCTAAACCTAAAAATTGCAGAACTACAATTAAAGGCCTAGCCTTTGGATCTGCCAAAATTCAGGGAGCAGCACGCAACTTCTGTGACAAATGTGCTAAGAGTTGTAGCAAGTGTAGTGACAGACTACATGATGCTTTTTGAGTAGTCGCTCAAGGTACTCACCAGCCTGGAAGAACACCCCAATGTTTAGAGGCTGAAGACAGAAACACCAGAAATACAACAGTGCTACGATGAGGTTAAAGCGACAACACGCTGAGACTCACGAAGCTGCAAGAGGCCAAGGCATTAAAGGAACGGGTCAATACATCTCAACACAAGGAAGCAGTGATGAAAGCCCGCTTGAAACCTTGGTTGGATGAGGCCTACTGTTGGGTCTAAAATGTGGATGCAAGTTAGAGTTTCATTTACTATCAATCTGGGTAAGTAAGCTTTAAGGATCATCCAATATATATCGACTCAGAGAAAAAATAAACTAAGCTAGGTGAAGAAATATTAAATCTCCCTTACAGGAGATTGTTCATTAATATTTTTAATCAACTTTTTAAACTAATGAAATTAAATCTCTTTAAACATAATTTTGATTGATTGCATGAAATATTAAAGCTCTCTTACAAGAGACTATTCGTTTATATGTCAAGCATATAAATCAAGAACTTAAACTAATGAAATCAAACATTAAATAACAAATCAGATTCGTTGATGAAAACATTAATACATTATTATGAAAGGTCATTCATTAATATTTCAAACATATGAATCTAATAATTTAATCTAATGAAATTCACAAACATAAGGTAAAAGCTTACCCGAAAAAAAGTGTACTTGTGAGGCAATGGGGATCAAGGAAACTTTTAGGGGCTAATATTCGCCCATGGGATAGTTTTCTATACTTTTTCTAAAAACAAATTCACTAATTTCCATTTTGCTTTTAAATTATTCACCCAAATTTTATAGAATGAAATTATTTTACCGTAAAAATTGACAAAAAATTATATATAGACTATATAAAAATATTATAAATTTGAATATTTTTACAAAAATATCTCCAAACATTTTATATGTTTCATATTATGTACTAGTGGGATTCGCCAAGATTTACAGAATTTAAGATAACTTTCCATCCTTCAAATTTTCCATGATGGGGATCCTTCCAAGGATTCACAAGCACACCAAAACAGAAGTCAAATGTAGAGGATCAAAGAAGCTCCATTTTATTCATTATAATTTTCAATGTAAAATGGCTATAAGATCATATAATCCAAACCAAAACTATTCTAAATTCTACTAGGTTCTAAGACTCTAAAAATTAAGATTACAAATAAAGATTACAAAAAATAAATATTAAAAATGAAGGATATAACACTTGTATTTATACAAAATCTATGATAACAAACTCATAAATGTAGACCCACTATTCCCTCCTTTGATCCACATATTTATCAACCAATGGTGACACATAATCCTATCCTCCATGATCTCCTCCATGACGTCCATGATCTTCTCCATGAGGTCCATGATCTCCTCAAATTCGAATTTGAACATAGAGTGCCACATACAGATGCCTTGGAAGCTTCCTTTGTACCTACACATGTCAAAAAAACTCATTCTAATTGCTAGGTATAAGTATATGGATATTATTTTCTAAAGTTTAACGAAACATTCACTTAAAAATACCAAGAATTAATAATATTTTGTAAAACACAATGGTAACCTATTTAATGATGAAAATGAAGTTGATGTGGTGACATGCTGGTGGAATAGAGGTGAGAAAATGTGTGAATGGAGTGAAAGTGGATGTATTTTAAGTATAGTTCCTAGGCCCAACACCTACTTAATCATGGCCTCCATTGAAGGCAAGTTGGCTAGTTTGCGGGAGACTTAGCAGAAGCTCCAAGCTGATACCGCAGGGCCAACGATCGATAATTTGGTCAAGGATACGAATCAGGTAGCCGCATAGTGTGCCGCCAATGTATTAGTTGTCCAATTCAAGCTGGGAGGTCTTCACGACAAGATCTCTGCATCAGCTGAGTGACTCAAGGGTGAGTCACAATGTTTGTGTTCGGGGCCCATTCGGAACGGGTCCCCTTGGGGTCAATTTTGGGTTTAGAAACCCATGTTTTGGAGCAGAAGCCCAAATTTTGTATAAGGAATGTAAATTCTCCGCATTTTGTGTTCACGGAGTATGAAGATCTCAAGATTCATTAAGGGATATCCGCCCTTATTTTGCAAAAAATCATGTCTCCTTAAAGATCCACCCATGGTCTACAGACCATAGGATTCTATAAAAAGAAGCTAAGTAAGTCCATGGGGGTAGTAGACAAAAGTAGAGTTCTAAGTGATTTGGCTCATAGGAGAGTTAAGACTGAGATTCTTAGCATAGGTAGAGGCTCTACTGCTCATTGCGTAGAGGCCTAGGGTAGAATTCCACAGCTGAGTGCGTGGATCCTTGCAGCTGTGTGCACAGGGCAGATAGAGTCTGTACTAGGAACTTGAATTAGCAATAGAGAGAAGTATTTTGAAATTTCTGTGTATTTTGTCTCTAATTATTGCATCCGATTATGTTATGTTAAGTTCAGGATTTACATTATAATTCTAATTTGAAGCACAAATGTATCTATTTCTATCCACTATTTGAACGCAAGTAATAATATATGTTTTACATGAAAGATAACATTAATTGCATGGTAAATTGACAAACCCTTAAGGTAATTCAGGAACTTGTAACTGCACATAGTTACAAAGGCATGTAACTACCTAGATCGGTGGTTAGGGCTGTGCGAAGGTTAGTTGTATACCTTCATGGAAGTTCTGAATGTTGGAGAAAAAGGAACACCAATAAGCCCTAAGGAATTATCGATCTACATGAAGATAGGAGTTAGGGCATAAGATTGACATCATGACCATCTGAGGGTGCAAAAACTTGGTTCCTGCATCTCTCCGTACTGATTCAGTTGAGTCTTCAATCCACGCTCAGCAAATTAATGCCGAAAGGGACAGTAGTGTAGGGATTTTCTCAGCTACTTAACACTAAACTTGGGTCAGGGCCGATCACGCTAACACAATTGAAGAATGTCTCGTGCTGATGGACAAGATGGAAGAGAAGAAGGCGCAACCTCAATATCCTACCCAAAACTTAAAAATGATGAGGGTCGACGCCCGCGAAGAGAACCCAAATATGAATATCTTGTTCTGGAGCGAGATCATAACTGGTGACGATAAGGGAAAATAGCCTAAAGAAGGTGGATGGGTCCACAAGGCTTTAGAAAAGGAGGTTGGGTTTGATCTAAAGCGTGTGAAGGAAATGTTCACGAGAGAAAAGAAAATATTTACTAAGGCCTCTACCTCAGGATGTCAGGATAAACTGCCTATAGAGGTTGACCCCTCTATGGTTACCACCTTCTCGGAGACTTCTGTGAAACTACTTCACGATAGAAAGGCTATGAAAGGACTACAAGAGTTGATAAAAAAATGTTTTGGTAAGGATAATGCTCATGATGGACCCCCTGTAGTCTGAAATATTAGAAAGCATACGGCTAGAACAGGGCGCAAGATGAGGCTTAACACACAAATAGGAGACTATGAGATGGACCAAGTTATTTTGGACTTGGGGTTTGACGTGAACATATTGCCTAAAAAAACCTGGGAGAGAGTGGGGAGACCTACGCTGCAGTGGTCTCCGATTCAACTGAGGATGGAAAACCAGTAGAAGATTATCCCCATGGGATGATTACAGTGTGTTATCGTAGATATAGAAGGTATGTGCACGCTGGATAATTTTGAAGTGATAGAAATTGTTGATGATATAAATCCATACCCCACACTCCTGGGAATTTATTGGGGTATCGACATGAGTGGGGTCATCAATTTGAAAACCCAGACAATGTCATTTGAAAGGAAATCGCTCCACGTTGTAGTACCATTGGACCCTGCAGAAGGACCATGCAATACTGAACCAGTCTGCGACTGTGAGGAGAGTGATGATGATTTTGATAAGATCTATAAAATAACAGTGCGAGACCAAGAATGGGTTAATCTGACAGCTGATGGACAAATTGCATGGGATCGTGAAAATTCCTATGCCTCAGATTCAAATGAAGAGTTGGAACGTTGGAAAAATAGGTTGCATGAAGTATCAACATTGTGCTGCCATATGACGGCTAAATCGTTGCGCTATGTGTCCTCAGAGGTAGGTAACTTACCTTATTACGATGGATTAACTAACGTAGATAAATTTTTGGATTCCTTTGAAAGAGAAGTTCCAGAGGATCAACACTTTCAGGCATTGGATTTGGCACTGCGTGCTACATCCACTTGGTGGTGGGGTATGCACAAAGATAGATTTGATGAGTGGCACGATTACAACAAGATGATGAGAATGTTATTTGGTCATCCTAAAGTATGGTTAACTTAGAAGTATGATTGGAGGAATGATTCGCGCGATCATTTTTCCATATCGACTATGGTATATGGAATGGAGATGCAGCTAGAATGGGTGCATTTATTCTGTCACACTCTAGATATAATCCCTATGAATTGGTATATGGAAATGGAGCTCTGCCACAACACTGCGGAGTTGGATATATTAAGAGAAGGGTTCCTGATGACATTTAGCTAGGTTTCAAAGCATTGACGAGGTGTTGCAGGATGTCAAGGCAATGATCTTCTGAATTCTCTAGGATCCTTTAGAATTAGTTCAACCATATTGGAGCACCTAGCTGCACCATGCACTGGAATGCTATAATATGACTGCTGAAGTGGAGGATGAAGATCCAAGGAACATCAATATCCCAGAAGTGGAACGCCATTGCGAGGTTGAAGGTCTGTAGATAGAGAACCTAGATATCACTGCATCACTGAAGACCAGGCAAGTAAACATTAGTACTGAAGAGGAGCCTAAATTTTTGAAGATCGGAGATTATTGGGATGATGCCGCAGTGGATAAAGTTGTGAGTTACTCCATGAGTACTAGGATATTTTTCCTACAAAATTTTCGGACTTGAAAGGCATCATGGGTGATTTGGGAATGATGAAAATAACTTTGAAACTAGACGTGAAACCCGTGAAATAGAGGCCATGTTGCCTTAATCCCAAATACAAGGAAAAGGTTCGCTTGGTGTTGGACAAGATGCTTGAGGTGAGTATTGGTGAACTTGTTGTACCTAAAGAAACTAATTTCTTGGCTGTGTAGAAATTGTGCTTAATACATTAATGATTATAATGATTGTCATTTGTTTGTCACTTAATTGTATGTTTTATTCTTAAATGAAGTACCTGGGAGACGTGGTTTTTAACCCTCAATACTTAGGTGACATGAAAAATATCAGAATGCCATTTGATTGCTGAATATAAGTGATGAATGAAGAAATCTTGAAGAAGTCAGAGATAATATGTTGTTTTACACAGAATCTACTATAAGTGACATTTGGAGAAGTTAAAGATAATATGATGTCTTACACAAAAACTACTATTTGTAACTTAGAAGAATTGTAGAGGTAAGAACTTCAAGTATAGGAGCACTCTTTTAAGGGATTTAAATGTCATTTACATAAGCAAATAAAGGCCTGAAACTTCATTACCATTCCTAAAAGAAGAAAACATATGATGACACATAACAGAGAAGTCACAAAATCACACCAATAATGTGTGGAAAAGTTATGATTCTTTCATTAATCAATAGTTGTATCATGAATACAGTGGCCTAGTATCTAGGTTCTCCAAGGTTCGAACCCCTTCTCTATAAAGTTTCCTATTTTTATACATTATGAGACAATCGGTGATCACCAAAACTATCAAACTACTTAACTATTCTCCTAACTATCTAAAGTGAGAGTTATTACATAATATTACATGGAGGATAAAAGACACCTCATAAAAAAAATAAGAGGTAACAAAATTTGAAAAAATGATGATGATTGTTCATTTTCAGATTTGTTGCTTGGCTGCTAATGAAGCTTCTTTGTAGATGCTTTAATAATGGTTAAACTATTTTAACCATAATAAATTGTATTTGACAAAACCCCATGCATGGACTTGGGCCCAAGTATGTATCGGGAGTGTTTTGATTGGCCAAAATATAAGGAAACCTAACCAATCACCATCCCCTTGAAGTTTTGATCATCTCCCTCTAACGTTGGTTATTTTGCTTAAACAATGGAATCAGATAACTTACGCGGAACATAGTTTACCATGAAACTGAAAAGGATTAATAGTATGGTTCATAAACCTATAGGGTCTGCCTTAGCCATACACAATAACTATCTGATCACTCATTTAATTAATGGTCCAATCCTTCGGAATTCATGAGACTTTAAACATGTTTGAACTAAACCTTATCGAGTTTGCTTTTTCAATGCCCCTTTGACTCCCATACAGACCCGATTGGAAATATAAACTTCCAGTTAATGATCTATTGGGTCTGATTTTAATGATAAAATCCAATTACTTTTTCACTCGATATCCGTCAGATCCCGTCTCTTTCGATGGATGACTGAGATTGGCTTGGACTTCAACAAATTAAATTGTATTTCATATTCCATCGTGTCTGATTTCCGAAATAAACTTCATTTTAGTTACCCACCCGATCGCCGTCGGATCTATGGCCTGTTGATCGGTTGGCCCAGATCTTCTCGCAGGTTCACATTCAAAAGCCCGCAATCAAACAAAACACTTTATTTCTTTTAAACTTTGCGAGGGTGAAGAATATACGGGAGCTTCATTGAGGTTGAAACCCCTCCATGACGTTTAGACATTGGTTTGATTTTTCATTTTTTTTTTTAATTTTTCTTTCATTTTGTGATAAAACTAAAAATAAGACTTGAATAACATTGGATGGTACAACATTTGGCTCCACCTGGGGATAGTTCTTTTGCCACAAAAGCATTAAGAACCGCATATCAATGTCTTTACCTCGGGAATGGAGTCATATATTGCTTAACCAATTCAAATTCTATGGAATTTGTACATTGAATTCACTCTTGTATGTATAATGATAGGATGCGTATGATTCAGAAATGGAAATAATGCTTGAGGTACTGCCCATTGATAGGTAGTTGCAAAGATTCGCCATCAATATTCTCTAAGAAGAATGTATTATTTGTCCTTCTATAATTATGAATAAGCCATACCAGAGAAGATCAAACTTTCCATTTTTGCCCTTATCTTCTCTTCTATTATTCCACCTTAATACTAGGTCTCCAACTTTAGAATCAATGTCTCTGGCCTTTCTGTAAAAAATACTCTTCATCTTTGATTGATACATGATCAAGTTGTTCCTTACCTTATCGTTATTTTCACTCAACTCCACTACCTTATTCATTCTTCTTATCAGAGCATTGGGCTCTTCTTTTTCCTCTTGAATCATTGCAACCATAGGCTTCACAAGTTGGCTTAGTAACAGGGCTTGAGTTCCATACACTAACTCAAAAGGTGATTTGCCTGTGGGCCTTCTTGTAGTCACTCTAGCAACCCATAGAGAAAAAATTAACTTAGAATCCTAGTGTTTCTGGTTCTCTGCGATAGTTTTCTAAGGATCTTAATCAAAGTTTTGTTAGTGGATTTAGCTAATCCATTTCCCTACGGATGATAAGCTGTGGAATGGGATAAAATAACATCATATTTTTGACAAAAAGCAATAAACTTAATTGAATTGAAGACTTGAGAATTGTTTGTTATGATTTGACAAGGCATCCAAATCTACTGAAAAAATTCTCCTCTAAGAACTTCATCACCACTTGATCATTTGCCCTCGTAGTGGGTATAGCTTCTACCCACTTGGTGAAGTAATCATTAGTTGTGAGAATCCACTTGTACTATCCACTTGAAGGTGGGTTAATCTCTCCAACAAACTCCAGTCCCCATTTTCTGAATGGTTCCTCTATGAATATTGGGATCAAAGGAAAGGGAGCTAACCTCTTCTTCTCATAAAAAAGCTGGCACTTCTAAAAGCGTCTGAAAAGCTTATATGTATCACCAAATAAAGTAGGCCAATAAAATCTTACCTGGAGGATTTTGTGTGTAGTAGCCTTCCAACTATAATGTCCTCCACATAACTTCTCATGATAATCTTTAATGTTCTCTATAAATTCATCCTTTGTTAAACATAACAATATAATTCCTACAGGATCCTTCCAATACAATTTTCCCTCAAGAATCGAATATGGTTGGGATTTGATATTTAATGCTCTATACTTTGTTCTATCCAAAGATTGAGGGTAGGAGAGAAAACACAAATAATGGATTATATGCTTGTACCATTCTAAACATAAAAATTTATACTTGATCTTCATATCTGGATTTGGATTTTCCTCACTTTCTTCAGTTATTTCTTCATCTACAGGTGCCAACAAGTTGATTCCCAATACCTGAGAGTTTGAATCTGTCAACATTTTTGCCAATCCTTGCCCTTTCACCAACTTTGTGGGCTTTATGTCCAAGTCATACTCTTGGATCTTGGCTATCCATTTTCCTCTTTTGCCTTCGACATCACCCTATACTAATACATCTTTTGCTGCAACATTTAGCAAATAAGAAATGATCTGTGACTGCAGTACATAAGTCGTGAAGGCCTTCAGGGCTTTTACCAAAGCATATACCTATTTTTCAAGAATATTGTACTTTACTTCAGCATCTCTGAGAATGTTGCTAGAGAAAGCAACTGGCTTCTCCTTTTCTTCACTATTTTTCTGCAACAAAACAACAACTATTGAATTAGGTGATGCAAATGAAAAAGCTTGGAAATGTTTTTGAAAATCAGGGCCTATTAGGACTGGAGAAACTTATAATGATTCTTTTATCCTAGAGAATGACTCTTTGGCTTCCTTGGTCCAATGCACTTCATTCTCTTTCTTCAACATATTAGTAATTTCTTTTACAATTTTTGCATAATTGGACACAGACCTCCTTAAAAAATTGATTTTACACAGAAATTTTTGAATGTTCTTCTTACTCTTGGGCAAAGGTATTTTCTGCACAACTTGCACCCTTGCTAGATCTATCTTCACTCCACCTCTAGAAACAATGTGCCCCAGCAGGTTTCCCTCTTCCAGAGCAAAAATAGAATTTTTAGGATTCAAGGAAAACCCATATATTCTACATTTCTCAAATGTATTTTTAAGATGGTCTAGGTGCTCCTCATCAGACTTAGAGAAAACAATGGTGTCATTTAAGTATATCACTTCAAACTTATCTCCCACAAAAGAAATATCCATACCCCTTTGAAATGTAGCACCTACATTCATCAACCCAAAAGGCATTCTAGCATACACAAAGGTTCCCCAAGGAGTTGTGAATGAAGTCTTCTTCTGATCTTCTTTATCCACAATCACCTGGTTATACGCAAAAAACCCATCCAGCATTGACATCTTGAATGATCCTGTTACCTTTTGTAGTATATGAACCATTTCAGGTAACATATATTTATCTTTCATGGAAGCCCTCTTGAGATTTCTAAAGTCTAAACATAGCCTTATATCTCCATTCTTCTTCCTTACAGGCACTAAATTGGCCACCCAGTCAAAGTACCTCAGTGGAACTATAATCTTGTCATCAAGCAAATTTTTGACTTCTTTCTTGATTGATGGTAAAAGCAGAGGGTTTATCTATCTGAGCTTCTACTTAAATGGTTTAATCCCCTCTTTCAAGCGAAACTTGTGCTGAATTATACTTACATAATATGTTTTAAGATCCTCATAGGACCAAGCAAAAACATCAACATAGTCCTTGAAAAGTTTAATATATCTCTCCTTATAATTAGATGGAACTCCATTGAATAATTTGACTAACCTAGGTTCCTCCTGAGTTCTAATATTGTGATCCTGAATATTCTCATCCTGTGAAATTTTCTTTGAACCAACAACTACATCATTAGAGTTAAAAATCCTTTCAATAGGGACAAATCCCTTTGGCAGAATATTATCTTTCAATTGAAAAACTTTTTGATTAGCTATGGACTTCTACAACTTCTTCTATTTCATCTTCATCCTGATCAATTTTTGTGCCCTGAAAATCTTCAACCATTGTCAAAAATTCTTTAATATGTTGATCATCTTCAAAAGCTTGCCAATATTTAACATTATCAGGAACATTAGGTCTATGCCTGATTTCTACCTCATATCTTAGTCTTGGATTAATAGAATGCTTGAAAGTACTAGCAGTCACAGCCAATGAATCAGATAATATGTTTCCATCCCTTGGAATAAATTGAATGTTAAAATCTTTGAAAGAGTTCTCAACCAAATCCCATACTTCATTTCTATATGCCCTAAGCCTAGGGTGTTTTATTTGACAGTGTTTTTTTATTGCTTTATAATCAGCTTCGAATCCCCAAAAGCATAAATTGACTTGAATCCCATATGTTTTTCTATTTTTAGAGCAATGATCAAGCACTCATTTCCTGCCACATTGTTTGTTTCTTAGAACTCTAATTTAAAAGAAAGAGAGAACATATTACCTCCAGGTGCAATTAGAAGGAAATTGGCACCTGTTCCTTCCTTAGAATAGGCTCCATGAAAAAAGCATTTCCACACACCCTCAATTTGTAGCTATGTAATTACATTGGCCGAAGTAAGCTACTTCTCATTATCTTCAACCAACTCTGCATTATCATACAGCATGAAGCAAGCAATGTCATCTTTCTCCTAGCTATATACAAGTCAATTACTTGCTCCATTTTGTGTAATTGTTTTTACAAATCTAGTTTCTTTGTACAACCTCCTTTCTTCCCCAACAAAAATTGGTATAACATCATAAGTAAACTCTAGCTTCAAAAAATGATCCAATTTAGCTCCCCATGACCTAGATAGCAACATTCCAAACCTAGCAAGGATATACGCTACCATTACATCCATTACCAAGCTTCTAGATTGGATCTGGGCTAGTGACATCACCAAATCTTTAATTACCCCTAGACACTTGACTTTATTTGAATCAAAAGAATATAAGTCCCTGTAAGGTTTAGTGACTTGTAGGTTTAGTTGTTTGATCACTGATAATGGCATTAGATTATGTGAAGCTCCTGAATCAAACATACAATTGTGCAAGAGTAAATCATGAATCAATAGAGAAATTTAGAATGGAGGGGTTGAAGAATCCACATCCTCCACATGTGGACCAGAAACCACTATTGGTTTATCCTCCTGCAGGTTGACATTATCATTTATATTTACATTGTATCTTAGATTGATAAACTCAACAATCTCTCTCTGATAAACTAGTGTTTTGACTAACTCTATGAGGCGCACTTGAATTATGATTTTTTCTAATTCTTAAGTTAAACTGAACACCTGACCCTGTTTAGTGTTCTTTTCATTTTCATCTTCACTTCTCTTTATGACTAAAATCTCTTGTGGAACGGAAACAAGTTTTTCTAAAGGAAATTTTTCACATTTTTTTTTTAGAAGACTCACCTTGAAGCATTTGAGTCTTGCTACTTGTATTTTGTTGCTACTTTCCTTTATTCAATTGTTTTACAGGCTATTGTTCTTGTGGAGACACCTTCTGTGAGGGAGTTGGAACTTGCTACTCACCTTAATCTTCTTGACTTGTACATCTTTCCTTGATCTCAAGTCATATTTCTTATGTAGTTCTACCTGCATAAAATCAAAAAATTGCTTCCAATACTCATCAATCTCATTATCATCATAAATGGCATCTATTTCAGCATATTCATATTCTTCTTCCTCAACACCTAGTTCATTTTCATCTATTGCATACAATGTAAAGATATGATCATCATGGTCCCTGGAATGTTCTTGTATTTCAACAGGATCTACTTCTATATATAGTGGTGCTTCAATCTGATCTTGATCTTTTCTCTCCTTCTGCAAAATTTGTAGAGGTTGTCTTCTATACTAAGGATTAAATTTCCTATTCTATTTTGCTTGCCTTTGAGAATTATTACTTTCCATCTCTAATTTAATGAATTTATTTGACAAAGTTTTAATTACATTACTCATATCCTCTAATGTTTGACTTTGAGAGCGTTCAACTTCAGCCTTTCCCTTATCTTGGATAGGCTATGCATCTGGTGTTTTACCTGTAGCCACCAGATTTACTTCTATCTCTAATGCATCTATTTGGATCTAATCAAGGGTTAGGGATATCCTCTCCCTTAATGTAAATCCAAAATTTGACTCGGAACTCACTGCAAAAGCTATTTTTGCACCAGCAGGAGGGGGATTAATCTCCATTGGAATACTATTGTATAATTTATGAAATCTTCTAATGACTTCAGCAACACCTTCATCAGATTTCTTCTTGATAGCATTAAATTCCGTGAGTGAATACCCATGATATCTTTTTTCTCCCCATCTTTGGGTGAACTGGCGCTCCATCTCTTCCCAAGAAGGAATAGTGTTATTAGGAAGCCCTTTAAACCATTTTCTTTCTTCTCCATCCAAGGATTGAATAAAAGGTCTTAGAACAACATCCAAATGTTCAACATCTAGGTTTTCTGCAAAATTACAAAATACTGATACATGATTCTCTATTGATTGTTCATCTTCCCCTGTGAAACAAGGAAGAGTATTCAAGTATTCTTGTGGCATTTGATTCAACTATTGTAGTAATTGAATAGGTGCATACCTATTCATAAAAAATGTAGGTGCTACCATATTTTCTCCTAAATTTATTGAACCTTGATTACCAGTAGATGTGGAACTTGACTGAGTAGTAAATGGATTGTGCAAAGGTGGTAATGTAGTTATAGGTTCAGGTTGAATAACTATAGTAGTTACTCAAAGAGAAACAGACTCTAAAGACTCTTCCTTACAGTTGGGTTCTTGGAATGAATTGGATGTAAAAGGTAACTCTTGGTCAATAAAAGATGAATGTGAAAGATGTGATGAACTATTCCCTGGTGCAGACAGTGTAGGACTTAGTGTAAGTGGCATTTTAGGCCTTGCAGGCCTCTTGGAAACTAGTCCTTTAGGATCTAAAAGGGATTGAATTTTTTGTTGTGAGGTATCTGACCTTGTATGGGGTCTCCTTGGAGCCGAAGTTATTTATTTTGTTCAAAACATCCAAATATTTCCTCCTCACTAAACAACCAGAGGAAAATATTGAAAACCCAGGGAAAAGTGTTCTTGTCTTCTCTCCCCGGGAACAGACCCAATTAATGTTGTACCTTAAGAAACCAATTTCCTACTTGAGTAGAAATTGTGCTTAATACATTAATGATTATAATGATTGTCACATGTTTGTCACTTAATTGTATGTTGTGTTCTCAAATGAAGGACCTGGGAGACTTGGTTTTTAACCCTCAATAATTAGGTGACATGAAAATATTAGAATGCTATTTGATTCCTGGATATAAATGATGAATGAAGAAAGCTTGAATAATTCATAGACAATATGCTATTTTACATAGAATGTACTATCTGTGACACTTGGAGAAGTTAAAGATAATATGTTGTCTTACATAGAAACTACTATTTGTAACTGAGAAGAATTACAGAGATAAGAACATCAATTATAAAAGCACCCTTTTAAGGGATTTTAAATTCATTTACAAAAGAAAATAAAGACTTGTAGCTTCATTACCATACTTAAAAGAAGAAAACATATGATGACATAACAGAGAAGTCACAAAATCATACCCAACAGTGTGTGGAAACTTCTGGTTCTTTCATTAATTAACAGTTGTATCAGGAATATAGTGGCCTAGTATCCAGGTTCTCCAAAGTTCAATCCCTTTCTCTGTAAATTTTCCTCTTTTTATACATTATGGGATAGTTGATGATCACCAAAACTCTAAAACTACTTAACTATTCTCCTAACTGTCTAAAGTGAGAGTTATTACAGAATATTACATAGAAGATAAAAGACACCTTGTAAATAAAATAAGAAGAAGTAATAGAACTTAGAAAAATGACTATTGTTTTCTTTTAGATTTGTTGCTTGGCTGCTGATGAAGTTTCTCTATAGATGCTTTAATAATGGTTAAAATGTTTTAATCATAATAAACTGTATTTGACAAAACCCCATACATGGACATGGTGCCACATATGTATCGGGAGTGTTTTGATTGGCCAAAATGCAAGGAAACCAGACCAATCACCATACCTTTGAAGTTTTGATCATCTTCCTCTAACTTTGTTTATTTCTCTTAAACAACAGAATTGGCTAATTTTCGCAGAACATAGTTTACCATGGAACTGAAAAGGATTAAGCGTCTGGTTCATAAAATTGTCATGTCTGCCTTAGCTATACACGATCACCATCTGATCACTCATTCAATAAACGGTTTGATACTTAAGAATTCACGAGACTTTAAACCTGTTTGAACTAAACCTTATCGAGTCTGGTTTTTCAACAGCGCTTTGACTCCCATACGGACCTGATAGGAAATAGAAACTGCTAGTTAATGATCTATCAGGTCCAATTTTAACTATAAAGCCCAATTACATTTTCACCTGATATCCGTCGGATCCTGTCTCTTTCAATGGATGGCTGAGATTTGCCTGGACTTCAGCGAATTAAACTGTATTTCATATGCCATCGTGTCCGATTTCTGAAATAAACTTCATTTTAGTTACCCACCCGATTGTTGCCAGATCTATGGCTTGTTGATCGGATGACCCAAATCTTCTGGTGGGTTCACATTCAAAAGTAGTCAATAAAAAAAAAACACTTTATTTCTTTTATAATTTGTGGGGGTGAAGCATATACGGGAGCTTCATTGAGGTTGAACCCCCCACATGACCTTTAGATAATGGTTTGATTTTTCATTTTTTTTTTATTTTTCTTTCATTTTGTGATAAAACTAAAAAGAAGAATTAAATAAAAATGGATGCTACAACAGAACCAGTGGAGGAATATGACTGGGTAAGTGCAATGGTAGTTCAGGAGAAGAAGCATAAGGGAGAGATAATGACTCGTGTATATCTAAGAAAGATTAACAATGCCTACATTCATGGTGCTTTTCTGACACCATTTACTGATCATGTACTAGACAATGTTGGAGTATAGGGGGCCTACTAATTTAATGATGGGTTCTCTGGATACCATCATATCATGATTGTTCCAGAACACAGGAGTAAAACAACCTTCGCAATGGAATGGGGTTGTTTTCAGTATATAGTGATGCCCTTCAGGCTTAAGAATGCACCAACGATATTCTCTCGCGTAGTCATTGTGCCATTTAAATAATTTATTCAAACATCATTGGAGTTATATTTTGATGATTGGACAGTGTTTGGGCTAGTAAAGTGTCATGTAGCCATTCTGCACTTAATGTTGTATGTGTACCGAAGGTATCAGATTATGTTGAACCTTAAGAAGTGTTTGTTTTGTGTCCCCTTTTGGATTTTGTTGGGTCATGTGGTATGAAAGCAAAGATTGATGGTGGACCCTACCAAGATTATGGTAATAATCAATTTGGAAGCCCCCAAGAGTGTTAAACAGTTGCGTGCAACGTTGGGCCATACTGGATATTATCACAAGTTCATGAAAGCTCATGCTTTGATTACTGCGCCCATGTAGAAGTTGCTAAAGAAGGATGCTATGTTTGTTGGGATGAAGAATGTCAGTGTAGTATAGATGTATTGAAGGAAAATATGGTCACCACACTGATATTGATCTTCCAGGATTGGAAGAAGGAATTCCATGTGCATGTTAATGCTTTGTGTATTACATTGGGAGTGATAATGACACAAGTTGAAGAAGGAGAGATGTATCATCCTATAGAATTTGTGAGTAGGAAGTTATCAAAGTCTGAGAAGAACTACTCAATGATAGAGTGCGAGGGATTGGCTATGGTATATGTGCTCCAAACATTTCGACACTATCTGTTGAGCGAACATTTGGACATGTACACAGACCACTCTAATTTGAAATATCTAGTCAATAAGCCTGTGTTGGGGTGGAAGATATGTCTATGGTTTCTGTTATTTCAAGAATACAACTCTGAGGTAATTGTCAAGCCAAGAAGGCTTAATGTAGGACTTGGCCATTTGTCGCGCATTGAAATAGGAGAGGAACCTACTAATTTGGAGGTAGGACTGCCTGACATGTAGC
Source organism: Pinus taeda (assembly GCA_000404065.3). Taxonomy (NCBI): domain Eukaryota; kingdom Viridiplantae; phylum Streptophyta; class Pinopsida; order Pinales; family Pinaceae; genus Pinus; species Pinus taeda. Next base: position 264,555 of record APFE031538149.1, on the reverse strand, counting down.
GCTTCATGGTGCACATAGTGGACAACTATTTTGTGGATATTATCTACTTTTTGACTACAGGGATGACGCCCGAAGAATACACCAACTAGAAAAAGAAGGAATTAGTAGTGCACACGGTTGATTTCTCAATAATTGTCAGAAATTTGTATAAAATGGGATCGAAAAAGATACTCAGACAGTATGTGCCTGATTTCGAAAGACACAACATCCTTGTGGAGGTCATGGAGGAGCTGAAGGGAAAGAAATAGCACAAATTTTTTTGCATTCTTGGTTGTGGTGGCCTATGCTGCATAAAGATTCCAAAGCATATTGTAGGGCATGTGATGAATGTCAAAGAATTGGTAGGACATCGTGAAGGGATGAACTACCTCTAAATCCTCAGGTGTCATTACAACGATTTGAGAAATGGGCTATTGATTTTGTAGGAACAATTCAACCCCCAATCAAGAAAACAAGTGTGCATTATATCATCACCACCGCCGAATATCTGACCGAATGGGTGGAGGCACAGCCTGTGAAGCACTGTATAGGGGCAACAACAACAAAGTTTTTGTTTGAAAATGTGTTGACTAGGTTCGATTTCCTAAAGGTATTGAGGAGTGATCACGGTATGCATTTTCTCAATGAAACGATCAACATGCTGATAGAAGAGTTCCAGGTTTACCATCCGAAAAGTACACCATATCATCCTTAGGCCAATGGAATAGTGGAGGCTATCAATAAGATATTGGAAAATGCATTGATGAATATTTTCAATGCGCAGTGGAATGACTGGGATGTGTGCATACCAACAATATTAAGGGTGTACAAGACTACTTGCAAGAAAATAACACATCATACACCTTCTCAGTTAGTCTTTGGCATAGAAGCTATGATGTGTATGGAATATTTCATGCGTAGTCCATGCATAGAGTATTTCACAGGAATGGCAAACCACAGAGCCTTAGAAGAATGGCTCACATAACTAATGGAGCTTGAAGAAGATACGTTTTTTGCTAGATTCCATCAGCAGGTTCAAAAGGAACACGAAAAAGCTTGGCATTATTAGCACATCAAACTGCAAACCTTCAAGGTAAATGACTTGGTTTTATTATATGATAGTAAGTTTGCTAAGTTCGTAGGAAAGTTTTAGATGCACTGGTTGGGGCCATATGTCGTCAAAGAAATTACATATGGTGGCGTAGTTCAGCTCGCAAAGTCATATGGAGAAGCATTTCCTAGAAGGGTAAATGGAAGCCAGTTGAAGCCATACACAGGGGATTTGACTCAATGACTACATGACGCCAGCACAGTCTTAGCAGTCTAGGAAGCTGCAAGGGAGCATGAGACTCTAAACTACATTGCCTGGTTTGTAGAGCTACACAACATAGGAGCTGCGTGAGAAAGTGTGATGTCACAGTATCAAAAGGTTCGTGAAGGGAGCTGTGCTATAAGGGGCGATACCATGTAGCACAGCCAGAAAATGACCATTATAGTCAGTGTTCATGATTTCACAACCAAGAGACAGTTAAGAGGAGTAGGGGGTGACATTTAAGGATGAAATTTTTGAAGATTTTCTGCCAAATTAGCATTTATAGATGAATTTTAGGGGGAAACAATTGGATTTGAATTAAATTTCGCCTCTAAATTACTTGCGGCTATCCAATAGAGAACACTTTGCATCCTTATAACTTTTGAGTTGTGTTGTTTTTCGTTTATGAATCCTCAGTTTTTCACAGATTTGGTCACAAGATCTTTTCGATAATTTAGCTAAGGATACCCAACAGTTTATTCTTAGCACTATGTCAAGACCGGGTGAGATTGCAAGCACTGGAGGAATTTTTTCCTTCGAAGGAGCTGCTCTGGAAGTTGTGAGCATGGAGGCTCCAACTCTTGTGCCTACAATGCCAAGGTCACCTAAATCGAAGCCTACACCAGTGTGTGAAAACCCCAAGCTAAAGAAAGACGAGAAGAAATGGTTGATGCCAATGCGCAAGTCACTGAGAAAGCACTCTGCTACCTAGGCCTAGAAGAAAGATAAGCCCCTAGTGAAGGATAAGGAGAAGGTGGTAGATTTAGAGCCTAAAGAGGGCACAAAGGATATAGATGCTAAGGGCGTGGAGCCCATCTCTGAGGTATTGTATTATATCTCTCCGTGTAAAGGAAAGGTGATGGTCACCAAGGACCCAGACATGAAGAAATTCATCATTAATATGCCCTTACTACCAAAAAACATCACCTTTGGAGGCCCATTCCTGGTGCGGATTCCCCATTTAAAAATGGATGACTAGGACTTGGAAGACCATGAGAGGTTCCCCCACCTCGCGAGAAAGAACTACATGAAGTGGATATATTACAAATAATTCGGTGTCACTACGTTGGAGCCACTGGAGTGGATTTGTGGGGTAAATCAATCGGGGTTGTTAAACCTGCTATGGGAGCCCCACTATCACTGCTCCATCATCAATATCACATATATAAATAAATGGTTGACTCTGGTGCATGATGGGTGTTTATGGAAAAGTGCGCCTATCCCCATCATGGACATGATTATCCATCAAATAATGCTCCTACCACATTCAAGCTTGAATCCAGCCAAGGAGTTTGGCAGAAAGACCAATGAGCATCACTTGGTAGAAAAGATGAAGAATAAATTTGACCTCATTAAGAAGCCAAGCGTACTCCACCACGTCCATCAACGTCCCCATAGTACAAATAGACACACAGACATTAGCCAATAAAGTCATGATGAAATTCCATATAGACAAGGTTCTGGCACTCGTGATCTCATTAGATGCATAGTGTGCAGAGGGCATGTAGCTTAATTTCTTGTGCTACCTCTACAGTGAGTTCCTTATGAATTTTCACGAGGCTCGGCATGAGAGAAAGACCTCACATTATGCGTGGTTACTGCTATTCATTGTGCTAGTTTCTTGGGAGCTACTGGAGGACAGTCAGTTTCATCCCTTGGAGAAAGGATTACTGGAGGTTGCATAGTTTGCCTCCCTTTGGGCCACAAAGGACTCTGCATGGGTCATGGAAACAAAAATAGTCTTGGTTTTGATGGAGGCGAGCATTCACATGGCCTTCAGCCAACGGCCTCAGCGATCACTGACTGTGTATGATCAGTTGTCAAGGTATGCAGAGTTCAAGTCTGACTTTCACCATGTGTATATCAAGGTGCAAAAGGATCCACAATATAAGTTCTTTGATCTCACCTATCTTTCCTTGGATGATTCCATTTAGGAAGTCATAAAGCATTGCTTGGTAAATTGCCACTCTCCATTCGATTTGGCCACAGGTACCAACAATGGCAAGGGGAGTTCCATGGAGAAGAAGAAGGAGGCAACGAAACAAGCAATAGAGAAGTTGGCTACATAGTGAAGAAAGGAGGCCAAGGAGAAGTCCCGACTGGAAAAGGAGTGTGCTGCAAAGCAGCTAGCTGAACAGGAACATCGTTACTTTGAGGGAAGCAGTAAATCCCCTTCACCCTAGACCGAGGAAGAAGAATAGTTAGATCAGGGAGGTGGCAGTGATGAAGGACATAGCACTCCCTGCTGGGTGAAGAGGTACAGGGAACACAAAAGGAGGGGCCCTAAAGAAGTCAAAAGCAACAAAGCCACCACTCGAACTCATTATGCTCATAGAAGGTGATCTCGATGAGATTAGGGATAAAGTATGTGACACCACTACAAAACTATTGTCGTATTTCGAACAACACCACTTGTAGTCACTAGGGACTATTTAAAAAAATCTGGATGAATTGTAGATCCAGACCAATAGGTTCCAGGTGGGCGCAAGGAAGGTGAGTGCCGTATAGATGAGTCTGGCACCAGGGACCAGTCAGGATACTTAGATGGTGATGACAATGGATCACTGAGCAGTCACACTACCAGAAGGGTCCTTGAGAATGGAGTCAACTGACGACAAAGTCATCGTGAGTACTTTGAAGAACATCGGCATCAACCTTGCAATGCTCCCCAATAAATATCTTCACACGTTGTAGATATGTACAAGAACTAAGTTACGAGTCTGGAAGCAGCACGTTCTCAGCCTAATAAGTGAATATCGAGTGAATAATGAGAAAATATTCACTGCCAAGATGGAGGCCCTGAAGGACAAAGAAATGATACAGGTGCAGAGTGCCTAGCTGGTGACTGTGGTTGCAGAGGCTTGCAGGATAGTGCTGGATTTGCACATACCTAAGGATGCACCACTTGAGGCTAAGATCAGGAAACTTGTAGCTGGTGTCTGCGATGTTAAGTCAGTGGTGGGCCGAGTTTAGTCCAAGCTCAACATGAAAATCATAGAACTGGAGCTCAAGTCACAACCTTCGACCCCACCAGAAGTTAGGGAACAATGTGGATCTACTGTTAAGGATGGAATCGCTACGTTGGATGCCAGAGTTGTGAACTACACAACTTTGTTTGAGTAGGCCATGGAACTAATTACGACGTTGTAGGAAGATCCCAACCCATAGAGATTAAAAATAGAGATCCGCAAGCTTCTGCAGCAGTACGATGAAGTGAGGGTGATGGCACGCTTAGTGGCTATAGTGTAGCACCTCACCAAGTTGCAGGATGGGAAGCTACTCCTTACACAAGTGGAAGCAATGCAGAAAAAAGAGGCAGTCCTTAAGGGGTGGTTGGATCCTTGGCTTGAAGAAGCCTACCAAGTCTCCACCAGCATACAAGAACATTTGGCGAACCTAAAACTTACACAATAGAAGATCAAGCAGGACAGCGAAGGACCAACCACAGAACAACTAATCGAACAGGTGAAGTAGGTATCCATGCAAAGCACGACCAAAGTAGTAGTGTTGTAGGTGGAGCTAGGGGATCTTCACAGCAAGATCTTTGTGCCAACCGAGTGACTCGAGGGTGAATCATGATATTTGTGTTGGGGGCCTATTGGGATGGGGTCCCTTGGGTAAGATTTGGGGCAAAAACCCAAGTTTTGATGTAAAGTCTCCGCAACTTGTGGTCGCGAAGCGCATAGCTAGTTAAGAGTGAAAAATAGTCTTACCCTTATTTTATGTAACTTGAGTCATTTTTTGAAGATCTACCCATGGTCTGAGGACCATGGGATTGTATAAATAGGTGTGTCTTAGAGAGTCTAAGGCATGATAAGGTATGATGGATTTAATGGGTCAATAGAGGGAGGATCAAGATAGAAGTCTTAGAGGAGGAAAAAGACTCTGCAGCTGAGTGCACAGAGGCCTAGAGTAGTGTCCACAGCTAAGTGCACAGGGAAGTTTTTGGTCTCTAATCCTTTGTTGAATATCAATAAAGAATATTGTTCTAGAAATTCATGTGTTTAGTACCTCTACTTATGTTATGTATGAATGCACTATATGATGTGATTAATGATGGTTTTATAAAATAATGATATATTGATGCATGAATTTACTTGATCTATATTTTTATATGAATGTAATTAATGTTAAGTGATTACACGAAGACCATAATGCTTTTTGTTAAAGTTATCGAAGACTTAGGCAATTATGAGTAATTACTGATATAAGGGTAATCTAACGTGCGTGTAAGTAGCTAATTGAAATGTTAAGGGTCTGCACAAGTCAGCCGTAAACCTTTGCGGAGGTCTAGAGGCTAATTAAGGGAAGCTACAACACTAGGCCATAGGAGCATAGAGGTCTACGTGAAGGTAGATCTAGGTCGCAAAAAGGACATGACATTGATATCTAGGTGCAAAAACATGGTTCCATCATCCTCCCATACTACTTTGGGTTGTCACGCACAGTGGATTTATGCCAAAAGGGTCAATAGTGTAGGGATTTGTTTGGCACAACTAACTTTGAACTTGGGTCAGGACCCCCCAAGCTAACACCTTGGCACACCTTACCTATGGTTCTTTGTTGTTTTAGTTTTCCCTAAGATATTTCTCTACCTATAGCCATAAACTTTTTTATTTTTATCGCTAATGCTCCTCTTCCTTCCTTCTTGGATGTAATAGTTTTTGTGACCTCTTTTTTTTCTTGTTGCATTTCTCTTCCGACTTCTTGAATATCTTATTTGGTTTGAAGGGTGCTCAACTTGAGTTGAAGGTATTCTCTTTCTCCGGAGGGTGGTCTTTTCCCATTCGTTTAACTTCAACTTGGCATTATAAAATTTTCTTTGCCACACGAAAGAAGGTGATCCTTGCACTCAAATGCCTACCACCAATAGTAAGATATTTCATACCTTGTATGCCAATCACCTAAAACCCTTATGACATTCAAATGAAAATTCAAATAAACATCATCCACATGTCCTCCTAATCCTTGAATATGTTTTCTATCTATTGTGCAACAAGACCTATGATCCCTTGACATTTCTACAACCCGTCCATGCCTAGGAAAAACAACTTGACAATCTCCATCATTTACAACCACTAGAGTTCTCCCAAAATCCACTACATCTAGGGTTGTTGTACTTGATGAGAGAACAATGTGAAGTAAACAAGACTTAGAAAATGCTCTTTGTGTCTCTATAAAAAAAAAAATTCTAATTTATTTCTCAAGTGCTAAAGGAAAATAAGGATTTTCTACAATGAACCTGTATATGTTTCATTAACAAAATGGGTAGCATTTTTTTCTTTTATTTCCATCAAACACCCAAGAGAAGACAATGGGAAATTGACCAAAGGAACTATGGTCATATGTTTTAAACGAAAATAAACAATGCATAAAATTACATCTTCCATGTTTTCGTAACCTCCTATTATCAAACTAGAATTAAAAGTGGAGGATTGGCATAAAGCTTGTTACCAAACATTCTCTATTTTTATTTCAAAAAGTGTTGGAAATAATCATGAAATATCTATATTACCCCTCTATGACACTGATATAACCCTTAAAATCTTAGCAACAATATACTACTGTAGCATTCACCTTATTAGAGCATGGCCAAGGTGGCATTCTGAAACCTTTTTGAGGTTGTAGTTGTACATAATACCATTTTAGTTGTTGAAATGATGTTGATTGATGACCTGTAATGTTGAAACTACCTACATAAGACCCTCCTACAATAGTATTTATGTGCAACTGATGTGACGTTAACAATTATTTTCCCACTACACAAGAATAACTTCAATCATTTGTTCCTTTTGTTTGTTTCTTACACTTTCCTCCTTCAATGTTGATTAATAATATAAAATAATGACCAATATTTTCCATATCAAGGTTCATGGAAAACCATCTTGAACTTGCCTTAGGTAAGGATGATATCTATAAGTTTTTCTTGGAAATCATATTCGTAGTGACTACCCGAATATATCATTGTTTTACGACTACCATTTCTAATCCATGTTGGGTGTAGGAATAGCACTTTAGAAAACTCCTCAACATTTGTCAACCCATGGGTTTCATAAACTCCGAGACAAAGCACTGGTAATGCCAGAAGTGGTATGAACTTTTCCTGTTCCTAATCCTACTTCTTGAATGAAATGTTGCAAAATCAGACAGAAAACAATCTTAGAAGCAATTGACACCAGAGCAATTATAGTGTTGGAATGTAGGCAACATGTTCTTGTACTATTGCAATCTACTTGCACTAGTACAGGTACAATACTTTATGTGAAGAAGTATATTTTACCTTCTTTGCAGAAGAATTATGCCTTTATGGAGGTGCTCTATGCCTCAAGGCTTATAGCACTCTGTTCCTATGACAAGAGACCACCTCTTGCACCCAAACAGACCTTCCTTCACCAAAGTTTCCAATTTACTTTCGAAAGAATCAAAAGAGGCGTTGAAAAGAATTGTAATTGCAAGATGGATTCTGAGATAAATTACATGTGAAAAAGAATGCTTTAATTAACTGAACTTTGCAATGAAACTGAATTTCATAATGAAAAAAAAATTCGAAATAATCCAGCAACAGTCAAAGTAATTTGCATGCATCAACTGACTTTCGGAAATTCACTTATAACATTTTTTGTTCCTTGTTCTTAAGTCATAAACTACAAGTATAAAGTAAAGTGTTTGGAACAACATTCTTTCTTAATTCAAGTAAATATCCTTTAGAAGTATAATTCTTAACATTGAGAATGATGAATTGACAATACGTTTTCTTGCAGGAATAAATGAAACTATAAGTAGGAAAGGAACTTAACACTTGTTGTAAAGTAAAACCAGAGTGTAGGAAACTACATGCACTGGTATAGGAAGAATCTTCCTGCATGACCCAAGGGGAAGAAAAGTAACGCAAAAATTGTAGGAAGGAAAGTGCAAGAAAGTAATTTGTAGGAAATAAATTGCAAGAAGGAAATAAACTTAATTAAACCTCCAAAATATGGATCCGTTCAAGCTTGACTATAAAATGAATCAATCTTAGAACTCTGAAATAAACATAAGATCAATCAAAGCCATGCAACTATAATTAAATGAATGTTCACATAGATTTTTTAAATGGTGAAAGCACAAGGGTAAATGCGCTGGGTTTGTTGGGCCCTAGCCAACCAACTTGTTTCCCATTTCAGAAACAAAATGATTCAACACTTAATCACGCATAAAATAGAGCATGTTAGCTCAGGGGAGAACTAGTGGTATTTATTTCGAGGTTGGGTGGAGAAACATGCATCATTTCTAAATGTCTTATTGTCAAAGTATGGTTATAGTTTCTACTACATGGAAATTTTTTTGTGTGCTAATGTTATGGAAAAGTGAATGATATTAAGTTGATAGGAGAAATTCAATGATGATAGTTTTTGATAGATGATTTGAGCTTAAATAAAATGACGAGGATTTTATTTGTGCATGACAATTAGAATTAAGAAAATCTTATGCTAATTACTTTCTTGCAAAAGAATATTTTTAGATTATGCATAACTCTAACAGAAATGCCTTGATACAAGTGTAAGGGGACATGTAATGGATCTGGGTAAGTATGATACATTGAGTTGAATGAAAGATAGGTGAGTAAATATATGTATATAGAATTATGTTAGAGAAATATTCCATAACTGTAGGGACTTAAAGTCGATCAGTTCTATATGTACATGTAAGGGTTAGGTGTTCAGGATTAGGAACAATTCCTACTGCTATACCACATGCAGGTGTTCAAAGGTAAATAAATAGGGGCAATTTTTTTACCATCATATCATAGGAAAGTATTTGTGCATAGTGATACAATAAAGACTTTGATATTATAATACGCTCTATAATGGGAGGATTATCCATTATAAGGAACAACTATGGATAAATTTAGGTACCTAATGGTAAAGAAGGTTTATAGAAATCAGATACAAATTGATAGTCTATGTTAATCTAAAAGCAATGTTCGATTATTAAAACACTTGCAACGTGAATACCTAAGAAATATACAAGAGACGAGTGAGCATATCAAATGGATGTGATCAATTGCTAAACAAACTTGTAACTAACTCTACAAACCTAAGAAAATTTGATTATGTTGGGAATAGAGTTCAGTGATTCCACATTATATACATACTACCGCACAGGAGATACGACATCGTAAAGAAACCAAAAATAGAACAAATGGGCAGGTCATTCAGGTGGAGAATAAAATTTTATAGCATATGATCAAACAGGCGCACCAATTAAATAACGTTTATTTTTGGAACATACGACAAACCAATTTATAATATCAGACATGCGAAAATCACAGTTTATTCCATGAATTAATTATAGAAACATAATTCATAGATCTGTTGAAAACGAGTTCCTGCATATTAGAATGTCCTGTCAAAACATATTTGTTTGGGTAGTAGAACACACTATTGGAAAATCAATACATTAATTTCAATCTTGAGAACTAGAGGACAAAGTTACTCAAGCACATAGAGGGAAGAGGGAAATAGAAGTAAATGGTTAATCTCATCCCAGTACACATTGAATAGCTCAAAGAAATTACACAATAACTTATCATAATAGATCTAATTAGTCAGAGATCAGACGGAAGAAAAAGTCATCATTCATATAACAACTTATATATATATATATATGAGTAACCCATGCCTAGAAATAAGTAATATACATATTTATATAGCATAACTTTGAGGAAGAAATTGGCTTGTCTCAGCCTCCCGTGAAAACGGAGGCGTTGGACGACTCCTTCGAATCATCGGGGTGCACAATTTAACTAACTTGAGGTGCAAGTAGATATGGGCCATCGGAGAGTGTAATAATCCAACAACGTTGCTACAAAAGAAAGGTGATTGAATAGTGTATAGGGTTGGAGAATAATTTTGATAGATAACTAGGCCAATGTAAGTAAAAATTCTGGGAAAAACTAATTATCTAAGAAAATTTTCAACCAAATAAAACTAGCGATTGAATACTGTATAGGGTTGGAGAATAATTGTGATAGAAAACTAGGCCAATGTAAGTAAAAATTCTGGGAAAAACTAATTATCTAAGAAAATTTTCAGCCAAATAAAACTAAATCTTACCTATGACTCGAGATTTTAGGTCGAATGCCTTGAAGATAAAATAACCCTTCATGGGAGAAATAATGCAGAAACAATAAACTAAGTGATTACTTACTACTCTGTAAGGTTGGGGAAAAAGGATTGAATTGGAAAAGCACACCATGCAATAAGTATGGACCAAAGTTCAGGGGCATAGTGAATAACACGCAGTAAAATTTGTGCTGCCGAGATGGCATAGTCAAGGGTAACTATCCTAATATAACAGGAAAAAATATATGTACCCTTTGAAATGATGCTGCTACTTAAGTATACACCTAAATTTTAATAGATTAAAGTGAGAGAAAATGAAAAAAATAATCTAGCTATTAATACATGACAATGGAAATTACACCACCGACACTGGAGGAACTGTAGACTCCCCTGGTTGTTCACAAAAGTGTGGAATCAAGAATAGATAGAAAAAACAAACCTATGGTGCGTTTTTCCACCCAATCAGACACACATACCATCACCCTCTAAGGGATCTAGACACACATACCATCACCCACTAAGTGATCTAGGATGAATGGTAGATGAGAAACTTGTAGGGTACCGAGAGTTCAATGATTGAATAACCAAAATACTTTGAAGAAATAACTTAACTTTGAGGGAATGTTAAGGTAGAAAGCGGGCAAACTTATCCAGAAGAGATGGTTTGGATGCGTTGTGACTATTGCAACCAAATCTAAATTGGAAAAAGTATTCGAGAGCTGGGAAAACATAAGCCACACAGTGATACGCTTGCAAAAGCAAGGATGGAGGATGGTGAATTGGAGTAAGTCGGGTAGTTATTCAATTCTTCCATTAACTTTGGCATCGTTCAGAGACCAGACACACAACAAGTGAGAACAAATGAGTTGATAAGTATTGGGTGAGAGGGTTTAGGATTTGGAACAAACACGACCAACCATTGAATTGACGAATTTCATCTACACCATCCACGAAGAGCTAAGACAATACCCTCCCATGTGATAGGCACATGGCAGGTGAGGACTTCGCTTTAATAGATTGGTGACCCATCCACTCGTACATACGGTCACCTACGTTATTGGTTTACCGTGCATTGGAATCGCTAATATGGGTAGCGTAATGAGGATTGGAGGGGGGTCTAATCAATGTAACTTTATAAAACGTGAGATGTAAACCCTATGACATTGACAATGAGTGGTGTATTGGATAAGGAAACTAATAATATTTAAACCTTAATAGGTGCACACATTGGAATTAGGAGGCTGATAAAAACATGTTGCTCTACCATGATAGTCTCACAATGCACTTAGTCCTCAAAATTTGCTTATGACCTTTTAGATTGTATGTGTACGATTAAAAGAGGTTCTTTTAATAAAGTACGACAAACATCCATAGTCTTACAAGAACATAGAACCTATAGTGGGTATATACCATAGAGAAGACCTATTACACTTGGAGTCATATTATGAACATATGAAATGATGTGAAGAAAACTACCTAAAATGATACACGTATAATGTGGACTTCGTTAATAACGTATTGGTAGGACATTAAATTAGGAATACGAGACTTATCCTTTGCGTCAGAGCTAAAAAAAATTAACAATCGAAAGGTGATACCTCTTGGAATAAAGGACATGGAAAGGATACTCTAAGGAGTAGAATACACTCTAGGCATCCAATGTGAAGTAGAGTTGAGGGTATCCAAAATCATTATAACGAGAGGTAGAAGTTAACTTCGAATTCAAATTATAAAAAATAGTTGAATAGTGGAACTCAATTATCAACAGGATGTATACACAATTACACTTGTTGAATTGAAATAATATACATTATCTGAAGAAAGAAAAAAGGGCTATAACAAGGAACATGAAAGTTCTTACTTTGTTTTACCTTGTTATTAATGTGTGTTATTAATGTGCATAATTTTCTTGTTTTATACTTTGTCTAAAAAACAAACATTGGTATCAGAGCTGGTTCAAGAAGTTTTTTCTCTTTAGCATTTAAAGATGGCAATAACATCAAGAACAATCTTGACGAACCCATAAATACCTCAATTCAATGGAAAAAATTATGACCATTGGGCTATTACAATGAAGGCTTTGTTTTCTTCTCAATATATTTTGGATTTGGTGGAGAATGTGTCACAAAACCAATAGATGCAGCAACATACAATGCTTTGACAGAAGTAGAAAGAGACTTGTTGAGAGGTTAGGAGACAACAAGAAAAAAGATTCAAAATCCCTCTTCTACATTTTTCTAGTTCATGAGGACATTTTTGCAAGTACTATAGTAGAAAAAAAGTCCAAACAAACATTGGATATTCTCCAAACAACCTATTAAAGCATGGAAAAAGTGAATACAACAAAGCTACAAATTTGAAGAAGAGATTTTGTGACAATTTGTATAAAAGAGTCTGAGAATATAAACTCATTTTTCACACAAGTAACTAGATTAGTTACTCAAATCAGGTCTCATGGTGAGACACTTGAAGATAGGAGGATAGTTGAGAAAAGCTTAAGAATTTTACTATCAATAGTTTACCTTATTGTTCTGACCATATAAGAGGAAAATGATCTGTCATAATCTTTAGTGGATGAGCTTCAAGCATCATTTCTTTATCATGAAAATAAGTTGAATAGAACATTGAATACTTCATTGGATTATTCCTTCCAGACACAAGTTTGTATTGCTCAAGGTACCAACAGAGGAAGATCAAATGCATGAGGAAGAGGAGCAAGTCCACAAGGAGCTGGAAGATGCATCCCTTCAAGATCAATTGAAAGAGACAACCTTTCAAGCTCAAGTGGAAGAGGCAAAAATCAAAATCCAAGTCAAGGTCCAAGCCAAGATTAAGAAAAAGGTTAGTGGTATAATAAATCTCAAATTCAATGTCATTATTGTAAAAAGTGTGGACACTATGTAAATAATGTACGGAGAAGTAACATGATTTTAATAACAAACCAAATGAAAATTTCACAAAGGAAAATCAAAACCAAGACAACATGATTCTAGATTGTAGTGTAGCACAAGAGAAACAAAAATATGTATGTTTTTTTTATTTAGGGTGCAACAACCACATGACAAGGAACATCGAAATGTTTTCCAATATAGAGGAAAGTGTGAAATATGAAGTGACATTAGGCATTGATAATGAAGTCTTTGTCATCGAAAAAGGAATAGTTGATATTCTAATAAAGAAGGGGGGGAAGAAATATATTTTAGATGTATACTTTACTCTAGGATTAAGGAGGAATCTCATAAGTATTGGACAACTCATGCAAAGGGATACAATGTACTTTTCAAAAAAGGTGAATGCACAATATTGGATAAATTTCCAAGAAAGTAGTTGATTACAAAATTTAAAATGACAAGCAACATGATGTTTCCCCTCAAGATAACGCCATATTTGATGGAAGAAGGTGCACAAGCACAATTGTTAATGAATTCACAAGAAGATGAGAGAAAGGTAGTTGTTGTTACATAAATAAATTTTTAGGCAGAGGTCAAGGATAAAATTTTTTTATGGCATCTAAGATTTGGGCATCTCAACTTTGGAGGTTTAAATTTGTTGCATAGGAAAGGAATGGTGAGGGGATTTTCACGCATAAAAAAACCAGACAGTGTATGTGAAGGATGTATCTTTCAAAAACAACATAGAGGATCATTTCCAGTAGGAAAGTCAATAAGGGAAAATGCACACTTGGAGATTTTTGATTGAGATTTATGTTGACCAATGTAGACACCATCAATTGGTGGAAACTATTATTTCTTAACATACATAGATGATTATACAAGGATGGCATGGGTTTACTTAAGGTAGAAGAATAAAGTGTTTGAGCACTTCCGCCATTACAAAGCACTTGCTGAGAAGCAAATTGAACACTACATAAAAGTTTTGAGGATTAAAAGAGGTGGAGAATACATCTCAGATGACTTCCTTTGGTTCTACAGGGAGCATGGAAATCACAAGAAATTAACAACAAGGTATACACCTCAGAAAAATGGTGTTCCAAAAAGGAAAAATAGGACCATTATGGAAATGTAAAGAAGTATGTTGAAGGAAAATCATTTTCCCAATTATCATTGGGTTGAAATTGTCCCTTGAACAACATATATTATAAATAGGTGTTCAACCAAAAGTGTTAAGAATATGATTCCTAAAGAATTATGTACTAGAAGGAACCACAATGTCACTCATATGAGGGTGCTTGGATGTGTGGCTTATGCACATGTCCTGAATAAATTAAGGGAGGGAGCATGGAAATCACAAGAAATTAACAACAAGGTATACACCTCAGCAAAATGGTGTTGCAGAAACGAAAAATAGGACCATTATGGAAATGTAAAGAAGTATGTTGAAGGAAAATCATTTTCCCAATTATTATTGGGTTGAAATTGTCCCTTGAACAACATATATTATAAATAGGTGTTCAACCAAAAGTGTTAAGAATATGATTCTTGAAGAATTATGCAGTGGAAGGAACCGCAATGTCACTCATATGAGAGTGCTTGGATGTGTGGCTTATGCACATGTCCTAAATAAATTAAGGGATAAGTTGGAAAGCGAGGGGGAGATATGGATATTTTTGCATATAGTGATGAATCCAAGGCTTACAAGCTCTACACTCCATTAACCAAGAAGGTCATAATCAAGAGAGATGTGCAGTTCATAGAAGAGGAGGCATGGCATGGAATTTTGGAGAAGAAAATCAATGTAACAACAAGCATACCACAAGAAGACAAAGAGGAATTGGAAACAAGTAATTCCTCATTGGTGACTCCTCCTACACGTATTCAAGCTCAACAAAGCAATCATCAAGTGACATCGTCCCCAAGCATTAGTACAACATCACACAATCAAGAAATTACTACTCCATGTGCATCATACAGACACACAACATCATCTTCACTAAGTGCCACATCAAGTGGCATGTTAACGCCATCTTCTGCAAGCATGAGAAGACACAATTTCATAAATTTAAATGAAATATTTGAGCAAAATGAAGTTGATATTAACAAAGGTCTGAATTTTTTATACGCGTTATTTTTTCATGTAGATAATCCAACCCATTTTCAAGATGTTGTTACAAAATAAAAATGGGTTACAAAAATTAGTTAAGAAATGGAAGCAATGGAAAGGAATGACAGATAGGAGTTAGTGGACCTTCCGAAAGGAAAAGAAGACATAGTTGTCAAATGGGTCTAGAAGGCCAAACACAATGTTGCAGGAAAGATAGAAAGGTATAAATCAAGGTTGGTTTCAAAGCATACAAGAAACAACATGAAAAAGATTATGCAAAGACATTTGCACCAGTTGCAAGAATGGAGGCAATATGCACAGTGTTGTTAATAGCCACACAACATAGATGGGAAGTGTACCAAATGGATGCTAAGTCGGAATTCTTGTATGGAGTATTGAAAGAGGAAGTAAGTGTGGAGAAACCACTAGGTTATGATGTTCAAGGCCAATAAGAGAAAATTTATAGACTAAACAAAGCTCTTTACGGGCTCAAGCAAGCACCACACGCATGGTACATCATGATAGATACATACTTGTTGGATAGGCTTTGACAAATGCGATGGTGAGCCTACTCTCAAATTAAAAGAGAGTTACGATAAGCTTCTTATTATTGTTTTATATGTAGATGATTTGATTTTCATGGGGAGTGATGACTTCTCATTGTTGATTTCAAAGAAGTCATGAAAAGTGAGTTTGAGATGACATATTTGGGGATTTTAAGGTTGTTTTTGGGCATAGAAGTGAAGCAAATGGAAAATGGGATATTTATCTCTCAAGAAAAGTATGACTTAGACCTTTTGAGGATGTTTAATATGTAGGATAGCAAGTCTGTGCCAACTCCAATTGTTATGGAGTTGAAATTAAGGAAGCAAGATCGTATCAACAAGGCACATTGTAACAATTGTTATGGAGTTGAAATTAAGGAAGCAAGATCGTATCAACAAGGCACATTGTAACAATTGTTATGGAGTTGAAATTAAGGGAGCAAGATCGTAACAACAAGGCACACTGTAACAACAATGCCAATCCACCATTATACAAAAGTATAGTTGGTAGTTTGGTCTTTCTAATAACAACTAGGCATGCTATAATCTATGTAGTGAGCTTGGTGTCAAGATTCATTGAGAAACCAAAGGAGACACATTGGCAAGCAACCAAAAGAATACTAAGGTATGTCAAAGGGACAAAGGAATATGGTATTTTCTACATTAGAAAAATTGATTTCAAGTTGGTTGGTTATAGTGATACTGATTGGGTAGGATGTTTTAATGATGGTACAAGCACATCATGATATGCACTTCATATGGGTTCAGGATCCATTTCATGTGCTTCCAAGAAGCAACCAATAGTGTCACTATCGACATCAAAGGCTTAATATGCCATTGCAATAGGAGCAACATGTCAAGTAGTCTCGATGAGAAGGATGTTGGCATATATATGGTAGAAATAAGAAGGAACAACATAAATTTACTATGACAACAATTTTGCAATTTCTCTATCTAAGAATAATGTTTTCCACAAAAGGAGAGAACGTATTGCCACTAAGTATCATTTCATTAGAGAGTTTATTAACAATGGAGAAAATTGCTTTACAATATTGCCAGTCACAAGAGTACTTTGTAGACATCTTAACAAAGCCACTAACAAGACATAATTTTGTCCATCTCATAAATTGTTTGGGGGTGGTTGTGATTAAAGAGAGAGTGTTAGAAAATTACTCCCAACCACCACATCAAATAACTAACAACAACCATTTTCATAATGTAGACAGATTTATTTATCTTTCCAGTTGAAGGAATGTCAACGTAATTCTTTGCAAGGCCAAGGACTGGTAACTAGAAATTACCAGGATATACTCCATAGCTGGAATATTTTGTGCATACTAGAGGAGAAGAATTACAGTGAGCAATTTTACTGGTTACCAGGATGTACTCCACAAAATTATAGTGAGCAATTTTACTGGTTGTTTGTATGTTACAACACAAAAAAGAATGTAGTTAAATGTGTAAAATTTATTTTTTCACCACAGTGAATGAGTTTTAACTTCGCAATAGTGTTTAGTTGCAAGCTCAATCAAAGAGTTATATGTCTAGTTTTACTGTGAATCCCTATTCTATTATGTTATTCTATTATGTTTTACATCGTGTTGTTATTGTATTTTACTTTGTTGTTACTCCACATAGATTTTTGGGTTTATACTTTGTCTCGAAACTATTTTACTTTGTTGTTACTTTGCATAGATTTCTGGGTTTTATACTGTCTTGAAAACAATCAAATTTTATGTTAATTGCATGTTTTGGAAATATTATAAAATCTGAAAGTATTCTAAAATATGATGATTAAAAAAGGTTGAATTATTTTATTCCTTTATTACCGATATTTCTGGAATATGCCATCAACATAAAAATATTGATATTCCAGCTATACTAGTATTCTTTCCAGAGCTACAAGAAAGTCTCCTTAGTCCATGGGTTGCCTGATCAATACCTATCTATTCATAAATCCTCCAAAGTTGTTCCATCAAGCTCCGATCAGGCAGACGTTAGATTTGAGCCCCTTGTTGAAAGGGAACCAATTGGGCTCCTCACAAGCTATGTAATTAATAATTGTGCCCATGCATTGATGCCTTTCTTAATAGTTTCATAGATATACTGTCTT
The DNA here is from genome assembly GCA_000404065.3 of Pinus taeda. Taxonomy (NCBI): domain Eukaryota; kingdom Viridiplantae; phylum Streptophyta; class Pinopsida; order Pinales; family Pinaceae; genus Pinus; species Pinus taeda. The sequence goes on along the minus strand of APFE031538149.1, from coordinate 246,501 downwards.
AGCCTTTCTTGGGGGTGAATAATCATATAGATTCACTTCATTGATTTCTCAAAATTGCTGGAATGAATCTTTTAGATTCCTTTGATGATTGGTTTTCTCATTCTAGAAATTACATCTATGAATCGCTGTTTGACTTTCTATGTGCAGAATGTAAGTGATCGATTACGAAATCTTGCTGCCACCCCACCCATTGTTGTCATTTTTGGAGGCCAAAAGTGACTTGGCTCCATGACTCTAAATCTGGTATTATGAAGCAAAGACCCATCACATTCATCGCATATTTATATGTAATATATTAAATTAAAAATTATATTATTATTAATATTAAGGATAGAATAGAATAGTAAATTATCAATTAATTAATTAATTCATTTTAATTTGATTTGTTAAAAATTAATAGATTAAATTTTCTGTTGTAAATTTTGAGTATTTTTCTTCCAATTTCCTATTAGAAAAAAGTTTACACGTGAAAAATTTCATCCTTATCAACACTTAATAAATGGAAAATTAAAATAAAACTAAGTTAGCTAATATCAATAATATATCCTCTTACCGCTTTACAACAACTGGTAAGAAAAGCAAATATGACATTATGCAGCAATGTTGAAGAGAGAAATCATGTAAGGTCCTATGGGTGACTGATTTCAGAGGGAATCAGTTGTCTTCAATTTATTCCCATTGTTATATCTGACCTCCCGGGGAGAGGCGAAGAGTAAACGAAGCGGTTTTCTCGGACTTTATTCCTTCGTAGATCTTGACAATTGGAGTGGCTCTACTGAGCATATGATAGAGATGGAGGATAAGAATAAAAGAGAGAATTACTTTATATAACTCAGCGGATAGATGATAACATTATATTTATTATAAGGATTAAACTTTTATAATATAAAATTTGAGGAAAGGATTATATTTCAAAATATTTATTATTTTAAAAGATTAAGATTTTTTTTAAATATTAAGTGTCAATTTTAAGTTAAAATCATAGAAGAAGTGAAATCACATCCAGCGTAAAATAAATTAAATATGTAACATTCTGTTAAAAAAGTTATTATGTTTAATTAATATATATCTATATATAATGTGAAATTTAGAAAAAGAATTGAGCCTTAACGAATTTGATACGTAAGAGTTAAGAGAGATTTACATTTATAATCGTTGAAAGTAGTACTTTTTTAAATATAAGTGCCATTTCTATGTTAAATTCATATTATGTATGAAATCATAGTAAGTGTAAAATGGATTTTGTATTTTTGATATACTTAATAGTTTATTATAGAATATTTTATTTATAAATAAATTTATTTTTATTTTTTGTATATGTATTATATTTTTTATATTATTGGTCAATTTCATATTTATACTAACCAATGTTAATGATATGTTTATACATTTTGAATGGCTTGATATTTTTTTATCATATTAAAAAATATTATTGTAATAATTTGGGTGAAAACCAAAATCAAACCTATTTACTACCATTATACAACAAAAAATATCATAACTTAATTAACTTATCATCACTTTTCAAATATTATTTATATCAAATATTAATACATTATTTATTTATTAATATTCTAAAAGCTTTTTAATCGAATTACATATAGTCCGCATACTCAAATATCTAAAAGCCTAACACCTATCTACTAGTTACTTTATATAAGTGAACATGAACTGCTTTATTTATTATCAACTTTAAAACATTTTTCTTATTAGTCCCTGCGTCGGCAGCGCACACAGAGTATTGAGTTGGCAGCGCACACAGACTATTGCGTTCCATGGGCGTTTTTCCAGCATTAAATTGTTTTAACTAATTATTACATTTACTTTTTAATCAATGTTTCAGCAAAAGTATTTTACCATACAATTTCTTATTCAAAATTCTTATTTGGACCTCTTATTGTAGAGAAAGAATATGATTTTAGAAAAACTTACGATATTCCATTCAAATTTCAGTGGAATGCCAATTTAATGCTAGGCTTTAATTAACATTACTTAGGAAACATTTAATGTTTATGTTTTCTTGCTCTAGTGTAATACATATCGAAAGTTAGAGTAAACTAGTATAATACATATTGAATTCTTCTCTGGTATAATACATCGAAAGCAAGTATAATGGTATAACACATATCGAAAGCCACCACTCCAGCACACGTCATGGAAAACTACATGTTGTCACCTCCCTCGTGTTGGACATGATATTGCCTTTGAAGCTCGAGTTCTGAGTCACTGTGTGAGGGATTAGGGATTAATCACCCTTCCGAAAGCTCCTTGTACATGGAGCTAATTTTAATAGTCGTTTGCTATTTTTAATAGTCATTTGAGGCAAGCAATGGAACTGACATTGAAGATTAATGTGGCCGTCTGAGGGAAACATAGATCTAGAGATCCATAGCCACAAGCCTGAAGATTAATGTGGTCGTCTGAGGCAAACAAAAATCCATAGGCAGAAGGTCGTCTAAGGGAAACAAAAATCCATAGCTAGAAGCTGGATAGATCAGAATGACTATTCAAGGAGTTGTCTCACTTCATGTCAAGTTGCGGGAATCCATTCATAGGATGGATAGATTCTTATCACTTAAGAAACGACCATAGATGTATACTTATTTAGAGGAGGGTCGTGACTTCTATGTGCAATGGGTGAACGTTCTATGTGCAGTGGTTTCAGTGAATGGGTTCATTAAACGGGTATGAAGGCAATTATAGAGATAGAAATGAGGCAGCATAAGCCTCACAACTGATGCATATCTAGTTGTCACAAGGTAGGTTATGAAGTGAAACAAATAACCAATCGCATTCTTGAGTGGCCAGATATGTGCATAAGCTTTGACTTTAAGCTATTGAATGTATAGAAGATCCAACCTAAGGCCTCGTACAGGCACGCCACAGTCTCTAAGACAGTGTCTTATATGTACTATCCCCACTATAGGTAGTATCCCCACTAGCTCATGCTCATGGTTAGTTCCTTCCCACCTACTCATAAAATAGTTCCTTGCCACGGAAACAAAGATCCATAGCCACAAGCTTGATGAAGGTCACCCAGTCTCTCGAAGGGTTTGAGATTATGCCAAAGAAATCCTTATGAAGCCATCGAAGAAGCAGAGGGAGCCTCTATTTTCTCGCCAGATTTGGTTTGATATTATGCTAAAGAAATCCATATGAAGCCATGGAAGAAGCAGAGAGAGCCTTTGCTTTCTCGTCGGATTTAAAGGACCCTAAAGGAGTACTGCGAACACCCACAGGAGAGCAAAGAAAGCCTCTATTTTCTCGCTAGATTTAAAGGACCCTAAAGGTGTACCACTCCACACCCACATGAATCGATGTCTTCTAGCTTCTTTTCCGAAGGCGTGCATCAGCTTGCTTCTTTCCCGAAGGCACTAGAAATGGTGCACAAACCAAAAAAGGGCTTCATCTGTGCTTGAGATCGGTGGGAGGTTTGGTAGCTCTACTGGAAAATCAGCGTCCTTGAACGAAAAATGGAATCTCGATCTTCAGAATAGAGAACATGAGAGAAAGCAGAGAAGTTGTTGAAGTTAAGAAAACGTACGTGGTTATGCAGAGTTTCTTTGTCACATCAAACATGGCGGTGTAGAAAAGATCAGTGATGAAAGCAGAGACAGGCTAGGCAGAGTCCATAACTATATTGATGCTACTTTTTGATTTGTCCATAATCTTATTTAATCCAGTTTCGGTTTTCATGTGTTATGCATTTTCAATCTCCACGTCATCTAGCAGCAGTTGGGGAAAGGTGATGTCTAGAGACATGGTCGAGTTTCAATTTTCATGTAATCTGCATCTTCGATCTCCACCTCATCCGAAAACAGTTGGACAAAGGTGATGTCCAGAGACACGGATGCCATGACGTCAGAGAAAGTAGCGTAGTGATCTACAAAACTTCTCTTCACTAAATAACACTTAATTCGAATAGCTAACGAGAGGCTGTGTAAGTTTATTCAAAAACATTTCTTTGGAAATGTTTGTGTAGTTCTCTAACCGGGCGTGTTGAATGGAGCAACGAAACTGCGTGTTGAACAAAGCAGCGAAAATAAACAAAGGAGGTGGCAAATTTCCTAAAAATTGAAACAAGGACACCCACAAAGATGCATGTCAAGTACGTGTATAACTTTCAATTAGAATTCGAAATTTAAATACAAGATTTTTTAACCGTTGACTCAATAAATTATAACTAAAAATATGGCATTTGTTTATGGAAATTTAACTTACTAAATTCGTACTCAGAATGTCTCATAACTATACTGATGCTACAATGATGATAAATTTATGATGGAATAAAAAACATAAAACCATCCACCTTAACCAAGTCATATGCACAACCACGCAAACCGATATTTAACATGGATTTGTATGATGTCTGTTATAAATCAAGTATTATTATTATTTTGGAGTGGCCATTTCTTCTCAGACGTGGAGTTGAAATGATATATGAAAAGTCTTAACACTGTAAAATGCATTTGTTTTCTGAGGCGATTGCGTTGGGTGATGGAACCATCACGCGGAAATAAATTTTCAACCTATGTAAGAACCACCTTCTCTAATCATTGAAGGAGAGATACGGCGTGAGCAGAATGGGGTGGGTCCCCTCGCTATGGAGGGGAGGGATTCTTTCTTTGTCAAAACATGTAAGAGTGAGGGGGGCATCCGCTTATGGCAGGGATTACCGGCTGCACCGGCTGCATGTAGCACTCGGTATTCATTAGTTTCCAAAATATCACAAGTGAACTTGAACTTAATTTAAACAAGGAAAAATTATATATATATAAATAATTAACTTTATAGATAATTAATTTGAGCATATTTACTTTTATTTATATTATTAAATTTTCATTAATATTTTTCAAATAGTGTAACTGAATTTAGGCTGTTTTCAAATATTGCAGTAACATAGTTTGATAAGAATAATTATATATATTACATATAAATAATATCATATGTTTATATTTTTCTTCAAATTTAATAATTTTTATTAAATATTAGGATGATATATATCGATATATAACAAAATAGGAATATGTGTATTTAAAATGAAATTGTAATGAGATTAACATTGAAATAGTTTCTTGTTATGAATATTTTTATTTATACATATTACATTTCAAATTACAAAAATTATTACATTTTTTAATTTTAAAATATAGTAACAATTTCTTAAAATAATTTCAATATTAATAAAATTTTTTATTTTCATTATTCTTTTATAATAATTTTAAGGATGGTATATCTTATATCCTGTATTTAGTTTTATAATAAAAATATAAAATGAGAAATCACACATCTTATTTTTTACCTATAATTTAAATAATGATTCTTGAATTTAAAATTATATATATATAATATATATAATAAATTCATTCTCTATTTAAGGTAATTTTATATGACTCTTGATTAATAAATAAAATATATATTTTATTCATT